>JACEII010000025.1:3005664-3098741 GCA_014332785.1 Antheraea mylitta | reverse complement strand
GTTTTTCATGACGGTATGTGCGCTCGTAGTATAAACTTCAGGGTGTCGGTTTTTCATGATTTTCAGATTTCATGTTATTTAAAAGCACGATACAAGAAGAAACGAAGTACAGATTCAGAAAAACGACTGCGAGCAAACAAACCATAGAGGGCATACGTTCCCACTACATGTGCAGTCAATCTGGAGTCTATGTTTATCAGGTGAGATTGATTTATCAAAAAAAAAAAAAAAGTACAGGCGAATTTTCAAGGTAGTAGAGCCACGCTGAAGCTATTACTGGCTTCAGCATAAACGGGTCGGCTCGCCACAATTGGACTTGGACTTGGACAATAAATTATTATTATTATTATTATTATTATATCCTAGAAAACTGCGAGTGTCTAACCTTTCACCTGGAATAATTTCAGGGTAAAGGCAAACGTCCAGCCCCCGAACGGCAAATCTATAAAACTGGTAAGGCGTGTCCAGCACATATGATCGTGACGCAGACCACGGATCGTGTACTGGTCACATTCTACAAAACCCACGTTGGACATGGACGTGAGTATCTCTTAAGAGTACATTATATGGTTGTTTTTTATGTGAAACATCTATAGGCGGAGGGTAAATCTGATTGTTGACGCGGTGAGACGTGGCGACGCACAACATGAACTTTGCACTAATAACGAAATACTCAAGATCATCGCAAACATTATCTGTACGAACATATGATTCACCCTTTCTGTATGAACATGCGATTCACACTGTTTTGTCGGCCACTCGTTGTACTTATGTTACGCGACATGCGCCGACGACCTAGTGCTTTTGATAGATGCCGACAAATACACCGCGCCTGCGCCTAGTTGAATTTTGTATTGAATAAAAGTGAATATTTATGCAATAATATAAATAAACAGTCTTTATTTTATGGAACTAATTTGTAATGCTTTGTCTTTTTATTATACCATAGCTGATGACCTGTTATTTTATGCATCTAACTTATACAAAACAAATTCCATGATTCACATCTGCCAGGTGTCCGGTAAAGGGTCATTTTTTTCTTTCGTTCGTCTATCGCGTGACGCATTACAGAGAGCAGAGCAGCCAAAGCCAATATGGCGGCGTACATGGCTCAATTAAAAATAATTCAATGATATAGGAGCTGCTTTAGGAGGCAAAAAAACGCACTTCGACAGAACTTGGACAAAACCAACTGTCGACGCTAGACGCAGCTACGTTGAAACCGTTATATAATGAAGAAATATATAGCTTTGATATGTACTATAATATATAGCTTGACACGTCATTCCTAAGAATTGATAGTGTTAGAGCCACGCTGAAGCTACTATTGGTTTTAGCATGAATGGGTCGGCTAGTCCGGGGTAGTACCACCCTCTCACAGAAAACCGACGTGAAGTAACACTACTTCCACTGTTGCGTTGACTATTTACGTCGCCGCTATATACAACGTATATACCACAGTGCACAGTTTTTTTTATCTTTATTTTTGGCAATTAATCTTTCAGATTATTACTGCCATCGTCACGTATTCGATAATATTACAAGCGTCGTGCAATTACTTCAATATTGCGTCGTGTGAGTCAATATTCTAACAAGATGGTGGATCCCTTGTTAGAATCTGCTAGGGAGTTTTTGTGACATCTCAGAATTTCATTCTCCGTGGTATTATTTTCTATTCACTTCACTTATGCACAATAAACTAACTAGATTACGTAAAACTCCACCAAATTTACAAAATATAGAGTCCAATAACACAAGATTATGAATAAAATATAAAATCCACTACATGACAGACTAAAATCCCGCCAAAAACTCCCAGTGCACAGTTAGGTATGGACGGCGTGAACAATAGAGCGGTGCAACGCAATAACCACGTCTCTATCTTCCTTTTGGAACCACTCGGTCTTCTTCTTTTTTTTTGTTTTGGCTCCTCAAAACCGTTTTCCCGTTTTGTTTCAATCGAGATTACAACATAAATATTATGTGATTATTTCAATGTTCCAAAAAGATGGTGGCTCCCTTGTTAGAACTTTCCAGGGAGTTTTTGTGGCATCTTAGAATTCATGGTCCGTGGTATTAGTTTGCATGCACCTTACTTATGCACAATAACTGTACTGTGTTACGTAAAACACCACCAATTTTACAAAATATAGAGTCAACTAACACATGATTGTGAATAAAATATATAATCCACTGCATGACAGACTAAGATCCGACGAAATACTCCACTGGTCTTTTTAAATGAATTAAAATTAATTCCCTTTTTTATTTTCGGTAACCGCGAACGTTCTATTTCCAAAATTAGTCGAAGTACTCGTATATCTGGCCAGTAGGTATTCAATAATTAATAACATTAACGTGTTAAACGTAATTGGAGGCATCGCTGACCTCGAATAGTTATTATGTCTGGAATAGTTTGTTTGATATTGATAAAAAAATATTTCGGGCATATCATTATCAAATACATCCATTACATAAAAATATTTTATGTAAATCTTCATTTTTTATCTATGGGGTATAACGTGTTAAGATTGTGATAGAAGTTATAACTCGACTAAGCGTTTTTGGCGGGGATGTAGGGATGTGGATGAAGTGTATGGAAAATAATACCACGGAACATGAATACTGACTCATCACAAAAATTGAGCCGTCACTGGACGCCTGGCAGATGTGAAGCATCGAAGTCGTTATGTATAAGTTATATGCATAAAAGAACAGATTACGACAGGAAGCAGTTATGCCATAATGAAAAGATAAAGCATTACAAAGGTTTCTCATAAAATAATTACTGTTTATTTATTATAATACGTAAATAATCATTTTTATTAAATACGAAAATTCAACTAGGCGCTGGCGCGATGATACTAAAACTGACGGCAGTTATTAAAAGGCGTTAGGTCGACGGAGCATCCCGCGTAAGACTTGTAGAACGAGTGGCCGACAAAGCAGTTTGAATCTTATGTCTATACAGATAGGGTTGTAAATTTTTTTGAGTATTTCGTTAATAGTGCAAAGTTTGTGTATTGCGTCGCCACGCCAACAATCAGATTTACCCTCCGCCTGTAGATGTTTCACATCAAAACCCCTGGAAATTTCTAACAAAAGGGCCACTATCTTGTTAGTTCATTGAAATGATTACAAGACACTTGTAATATATTACCTACTCGAGAATGGCAGTAATTACCTGGAAGAATTTTGGGGTGTAAGGGGTGTCGAGTAACATCTTAAGACTTGAGACACCCAAGCCAACCTCACCTGCACGTGGTGCACCCTGCTGATCAACGAACGAGGCAATGGCGAAAGTGGGGTGGTAGGGTTTTACAGCCCGACTGGGTCGCAACCACCATGCATATGGCGAAAAAGCCCGTCATAGTGACTCGCTTCTGCGTGTCGCGTTTCGGGATCAACCTGTGCATATCCAGTACCGGGTGACTTTCGTCATTATAGCCGGCATGACAGCGGCGACCGGCGATGGATAATCTGTCTCTCGGTGGTTGCCGATGTTTTTGGATTGTACTATGCTTAACATCAGGCATAATGCAGTCGCTATGCCGTGCTTCAATAAAAAAAAGAATGGTTGACAAAAAAAACCTGGAATATTAAACGAAACTTTTTCTACCTGTTGGTGGATTCCTGACAAAATTTTTTTTAGCCTGTCCCTACTTCGAGCCACGCGAACCGAAGAAACTGAAAACCGAATCGCGTGCGAGCGTGTCGATGTGCGGCGGTATGAAAGGCGAGCCGAAGGTGGACGACGATGCCGAAGCCGAAGCCGACGCTGAGGCCGAAGCCGAAGGGTTGATATGTGACGCTTGCGGGATGGTGTTCGTCGATATCGACGAGTTTCGTCGTCACATCGCGACGCACGGCCTCGAGCTATACCCGTGCCAGTACTGTGATGACGTGAGTTTTGAACTCGGATCATATTCATCATCATCATCATCATCATCCTGTAAGAGACCCACTGCAGGGCCATAGGCCTCTTCCCGAAGGAAGGTATGGACGTAATCATCACGCCTGTCTACGACGTATTGGCGATTTCAAACTCTGAGAAATCCACAGTTCTATATTTTTCCCACATACAGTAGTACTATAAGAACATTTCTCGATACTTTCCTTCACCGTTAATCGATAGTGTTACCAATTTAAATTAGTAAATGTACACGCGTATTCCGAAAAATTCGTTGGTACATGCCGTGGTTCGAACCTGCGGATTGATCATATTAATTAATGATTTTCTTGTTTTTTTTTTTTGTTTTATGATATAAGCAAACGAACATGCGGATCACTTGGTGTTAAGTGATCACCGCCGTCCATAGACACTAGTAACAACAGGGGATTTGCAAATGTGTTGAGCTGAAGTACTGCGTCCATGAAAACATCTCGTCAAGAAAATCATAACGCGTATCTTCGAGTAACATTTAATATTTGATTCGTCAAAATCGGTCGATTCTATCGAAAGTTATTGTAGTTTTAATGACGACGTAGCGTAAGTGCGGGAGAAAAGTAGATAAGTAAATGAACTTAATACATTCGCATGACTTTATTAATCGCTGCTTTTTTAAGGTTACACTCGGACGAAGTCACAGGAACAGCTAGTTTAAAAATAAAATGATAGAGCTCAACACGAAAAAGCTATGCAGTAGATTTCGATAAAAAAGTAGTTTATACATATATATATATAGTCTATACTAATATTATAAAGAGGTAAAGTTTGTGAGTTTGTGACGTTGTAGGGGTATTTCAGTATCTACTGGTCTGATTCGAAAAATTATTTCAGTGTTATATAGCTCATTTATCGAGGATAGTTATAGGTTATTGTTTAGGCCGCTTCACCGATGTATTCTCAAACACCAATCACGGGTAATGGGCTTCTCACTTCCAATCAGTGCGCATAAGTTATTAGCGCTGCACTGCCGCCAATATAACAAAAATACGCAGCAGTTAGTTACTGTTCGCTCGACATCAGTACTACTATGTCACATTAAAGCTCGCTGTGTTGATTGTTGCTTTCATACAACATATGTTCCAAAATTGTTATACAAATAACTGTACATTGTGATGCCGCGCGGCTCGTGTTATTGAACGTTTATGTATGGACATACGGAGTGTATAGTGACGTGCTGAACAATATGAAACGGCTGATACATTCATATGTGTTTTGTGGATGGCGCTGCGACGGATACGTGCTCGAGCTTCACGGTCTGGGCCTTAGACCATCATCAGGTTAGTGAGTTTGTTCGTTGCCCTGTTATTGGTGAGAGAGGATCAGCGGTGTAAGACTCGTTGCCACCGGTAATTTGTGCCTACCCCTCTAGATCATAGTATCGTCGTCATAGTGGTCGAAATATTTATTATTTTCGAAATCGCCGCTACAGTTAAATATCATCACACTAAGACCAATACGAGCGGAAAATCAGTGAAGAATGTATGAAAATTGTTTTTTTTTTCTTTTTTAGAGCTTCTGCTATGTGTTGGCGGTAGTCCAAAGTAACTATTACACGCGGATGAAGTCGCGGGCACAGGCTAGTTAGTTATTGATTCAATAAAGTTATCCATAACATAAATTGTCAATGCGTTTTTAGTACACAGCGAGTTGTTAAATAACTATGAAACCCATAACTGGTTCTTTGATGTTCACTAGATGGCTCTTTTTAAGAAAGAGTGTTAAAAATTGGTTTTATCATTTTCTTTCTTAACTTATAGTAGTAATATTATGAATAAAAATATAGATAGTACATGGTTTCACTTTATGTTATAACTAGCCCCTGTTCCGCGACTTCGTCCGCGTAGCAACTCTGGGATAACACTAACACGCAGCAGAAGCTGTCAAAAGGAAAAAAAAAATCCGATTTTGAAACATGTTTCGTCTGTGTTCTGCTCCTATCTGCCGTAGCGTGAAGATATTTAGCATATAACCTTCCTCGATAAATTACCTATATAACATTGAAAGAATTATTCAAATCGGACCAGTAGTTCCTGAGATTACCCCCTACAACGTCACAAACTCACAAACTTTACCTCTTTATAGTATTAGTATAGACTATATATATATATATATGTATGTATAAACTACATTTTTATCGAAATCTACTGCATAGCTTTTTCGTGTTGAGCTCTATCATTTTATTTTTAAACTAGCTGTTCCTGTGACTTCGTCCGAGTGTAACCTTAAAAAAGCAGCGATTAATAAAGTTAAATAAAGCTGTCAAAAGGATAAAAAAATCCGATTTTGAAACATGTTTCGTATGTGTTCCGCTCTTATCTGCCGTAGCGTGAAGATATTTAGCCTATAACCTTCCTCGATAAATGAGCTATATAACATTAAAAGAATTATTCAAATCGGACCAGTAGTTCCTGAGATTACCCCCTACAACGTCATGTTACAAACTCACAAACTTTACCTCTTTATAATATTAAGTATAGATTATTTATTTGTAAATTTAAATAATTTACATACATAATTTTTCAATTCGTTAATTGTTCGTCAATGAAATGTCATTGTCAAGATGTTAAAACTATTTAAAATGTCAAATAAAACTTTTCGACTAAATAAACGCCCAAATTGGCCAGTTAAGTTTAACGGAGGCTTATCGTGTGATTGTGTGTCCAGAAAACTAATTTGACAAGTTATCGAACCGATAACGCTATTGAGTAGATAAAAGTCACTCTGAAACCGGGTATTCGACATTCTTATCTAAAAAAGAAAATATCACTATAGTTACATTTCATATAGTATTTTAAGAAACGATCTTTATTAGTTATTATACAAACTAAAGAAATTAAAGCAAAAGATTTCTTTTTCTTATTTTTTTTTTGTTTTTTTTTTTTCTTCTGTACATAAAAAAACATCGTTACTATTAAAAACTTGAGCAGCCACGGGATCCCCTCGCAGATGTGAAACATCGAAACTGTTTTGTGTAAGTTATAACTTCTCTTCTCGAATGTTAAAAATCTTTCAAAATTAAAACGCGGTTTATCTTTTGAGATTAACGCCATCTATTAATAATATCGAAAACTAAAACAAAATAGATCTATTACGATCCTGTTATCTCTACTTAGTTCTCGTTAGTATTAACAGATGTCCTCATTATTATAACATCGCGTCGCCACATCTCACACAGTCGCCACGCGAACAATCACATCAATAAACAAGGTAGACAAAGTTGCGGGTATTAGGCAGTTTTAACATAATATTTTAATTATTACAGGACTTTCAAAGCCTCGACGCCTGGTCAAGTCATGTACGTTTGGACCACAATGTGAATATTTTGTTTTAGCTTTAAGAAGAGATTGTCATAGAAGATATATAATTTTTAATTTTAGAGGTTGAAATGAATTGTTTTAGTTTTGAATACCCATTAGATATAAATTAATTTTTGTAATACTGGAATTTTTATTTTCGTTTATTTTTTATTTTTATTGAATCATACAAACGCAAACTATTATCAAGTTTTTTGTTCTACCGGGCGTATATATGGTATACTAGCCTTTGCCCGCGACTTCGTCGGCGTGGGATAGTTACTTTGGGCTAACGTTAACACGCAGTGGAAGCTCTCAACAGGAAATATAACCCGATTTTGAAACATTCATCGGTGCTCCGCTCCTATTGGCCTCAGCGTGATGATATATAGCATATAGCATTCCTCGATAAATGAGCTATGTAACACCTAAAAATTTTTTTTTTATTGGACCTGTAGTTCCTGAGATTGCCCCCAACAACGTCACAAACTATACTTCTTTATAATATCAGCTTAGATTAGTTAACCTGCTTAATTTCGTCTGCGTGAAATCGGTTACTACCGGTTCTAACTTTCAAACGGGAAAAATACTTAAAAAATACCTAGAACCTGATTACAGCGACACCTACTGTTACATTTGTGGAACCACACAAAAAATGGGAGGGTGAGGTAGGAGACTAAAAATTTGAGGTTATAGGTGTTTTTTGGTGACAATTAAAAAGAATACAATAATTTTTTTGGTAAAAAAATAACAAACTAATTATCTGGAGTGTTCGGCGGGATTTTAGTCTGTGATGTAGTGGATTTTATATTATTCATAATCTTGTGTTATTTGACTCTATATTTTGTAAATTTTGGTGGTGTTTTACGTAATATAGTTTATTGTGCATAAGCGAAGTGAATGCAAAAATAATTCCACGGAGCATGAAATTCTGAGATGCCACAAAAACTCCCTGGAAAGTTCTAACAAGGGATCCACCTTCTTGTTAGAATATTGACTCTCACGACGCTATATTGAAGTGACTGTACGACGCTTGTAATATTATTGACTATTCGACAATGGCAGTAATAATCAGAAAGATTCATTGCAAAAAAAAAAAAAAAAAACTAGCGGCATATAATATACTTTACGACCTATTCTTATACCTACCAAATGAGTTCAAAGACTTACACGAGATTTTTATATATTAGATTTCTCCGATGCAGTAACTTTGTAATCATACACTGTATTACCTAATCGTCATTTTAATTACAACCGTGTCTTAACATCAAAATGTGTCGTGAGAGGTCTACGAAGCCAATATAAAGCATAATATATGCAATTACATAGTTTCCTGCCTATGGAACATTTTCATAATGCCATCCACCCTACGTCTATTATAGCCTGATTTGCATACGTTTCTAGTCATTAGGAACGGCATAATCTACTTCAATGCCGTTTCGATGTGTGTAATTATTCGCACTTGATTTTAATTAAATTCAAATCAAATTTCTATGTTATGTTAAGCGAATGAATTGAGAAATAATACTTATTTGTGGTGTGACTTTAGAAAATTTCTTTCTCATTATTTCTGTATATACCAAGTAAATATTTCGTATTTGGTTGTCTTCAGTGACGTAACAAAATGGTTGCGCCCTTGTTAGAACTTTCAAGATAATTTTTATAAAAAATTTCAAAATACCTTTTTTTATGCACTTGGTCATAATTATTAATATATTTAATGTAATTTGCTACAAATATTACATAATACAAGGTTAATTACGTAAAAGAAATATATATATATATATGTATATATATTATATACATCTACAATCAAAGGATTTCATCATGGCTACTCAGTTATTTGCCATGATCTTTAATTATATAAACATAAAAAACTATGTGTAAATGAAAATTGAAATTGATTATTAATTTGCAACAAAAAACAGGCGATAACGATCTCAAATTCTAAGTAAACATAACTTTACGAAAATAAAGAAATTTATCGCATTCCGTGACACAATTTTCAATTAATTTTACAGGATACCACGAGTGGGTGGTATTTATGTTATATTGAATTAAATGTAGTCTGCTCATTATGAGAAATAGTGATATGCCCAGCATCATCTTTTTGAAAACTAATGGATACACAGTAGAATCAAATGATGAATCCAAAACAAAGATATTTTAATACTACCATTAACTTTTGAAAATAAATTCATTTTTGTTGCTACATCAGGTTTAACTGCATCATTGTAACCGCGGAGGTCTGAGTCATGGATTACTTTTATAAACAAAATTCGTATTTTGATTATACAACGTATTATATTCTCTTTTTTTTTGTTAAATCATCATTTGAAGTGAGTTCACCATAAAAAAATAATAAACATTATAATATTGACTTTGACTTTGAAGCCAAGTAACATGAAGGGCGCGTTCCGGGAGACGCTCACAACACTCACAACGCCCTTTTCGCCGTTCCACTAGACAACCGCGAGCGTTGCGGTCGTGGCGAAAACGTCATTGATGACGTCATAACATACGCTCACGCGAAGCTCACGACGCCCCATGTCTGGACGTGGGTCGACGTGAGCGTTGTCAAAATTGGCGGGATTCTCAATAAAGATGGCGACCGTGAAAATGTCATTACTTGATACGGTATAGGATATTTATATTAAATAACATATTGTATTGAAATACGTAAATGAAATATGAAATGGAATACGTTAATAAAGTTTTGATAATTTTACTTCTTTTGAAAAATGTTGTGAATTCTAAAATTCAATTTAAAAATTAATTTATAATTATTTCATGGTAATTTAATATTTTTCATTTAACCAATAAGGTCATTTTGTATGTTTTTATGATAATTAAAATTAAAAAATTGAATTATACATTGTTTCTTTAATATACTTAAATGAATTTCATAATTATATGAATTTACTGTTAAGACTTACAAAGTGTAACTTAACCTCTCAAAGTTTTTGTTTTATTTTTTCTAGATCGCCATTTTTATTATTTATCTGAACGCTCAAAACGCCCACAAATGCGTTCCACTAGCTCTTACGATCGCAACGCTCGCGAGCTAGTGGAACGGGAAAACTCGCGGTCGTGAGCGTGAGCGTTGTGAGCTACTACCGGAACGCAGTCGAAGTAAAAGTACTCCTGTCACCTAAAAATTTGACACCCAATTAAACCAAAGAGAATAATAATTATTTTAGTGGTTCCATAAATGTACCTTCTAAATATAAATTGTTTATCAATTAATTATTATATTATGAATTTACATATTATATTATTATAAAGTTAACCTACAATTTGGCCAATTGATTTCAAAGATAATATAAGGCATGCAACGTCATTCATGTTAAAAGTATAATATTATTGTAAAATTAATCTGTAATTTGACAAGTTAAATTCAAAGAGCATGTAAGGTATGAAACCTAAGTCGTGTTATAAATATTATAATAATAGTCATATGTTATAATATAATTGTTGAATGTAGGATGAAAAAGGGTAATGGGTAAGAGTAAAAGAATACATATAGTCGAGCATAGCAACCTCCTTCGCAATATGTCTTGAAGTTCGTTGTTGACGGCTGCCAAAATGTCTTTTTTTATTTAAATGTGTGTATACGTTATCTAAAATTCAAGCAGTAGTGTGAGTAATGCATATTTTAATTAATTAATAATGCTTTTTTGCACTTCACCGCCATATAAACTTTAACTATGCCAAATTTCAAGTTCATCCGTTCACGGAAATCGCTTAAAAAGGGGTACAAAGTTTTTGCTTTACGTATTAATATATATGATGATGATTATACAAAGTAATTTTATATTTAGGACCGTTCTTGTTTTATGTCTTTTTATTTAATATATGTTTACGATGGAAGTAGCATTTTTTCACTTGAAGTTGTGGTTGTATTTTTCTAACTGAACATTAAAAATATTTATTTGTTTTACTTGCGAACTATACTCGTGTTATTCTGAAAATATTTAAAAACAGTTTTGATTCCACACCGGTTGAAGATTTATATTTCTTTTATATAGTAGTTAGCTATCACAGAAAATATTTATATTTTTTTAATAGTATCGCTATTCTAACATCACACAGTACTCATATTTTGAATTTACCTCTAAAAGTGTCTGTGGTTCTCAACATTTAAGTTATTTAATAATATAGAAATGTAGAACCTGCCAGTTGTTGTAGAATCTTGTTACGCTGGTTAGAATTGTTGAAATTTCGAAATATACCCATTTTCGGGACTAGACCAAAACACCCTAAAAAAAATATGATAAACTAAATTCCCGTCAAAAACTCCGAGTTATTGTCTATTCATTAATTAAGCCTAAGCAGTCGGATTCTAATGAAATTTGAAATAGAAAAAGGGTATGTAGAAAAATAGGACAGAATATTTATTGGTATATTCCATTGAAAATAAATAAAAAGTTTTCACATTTGGTTTATTGTGCATTTTATAAATAACAACTATGCGTGTACTTGTGTTACATTAAATACACAATTAACTTTTTAAATTATCTATTTACTAAAGTACGATCTTAGAATTTTACTACTATTTTACAATAATCTTGATAAATAATAAAGGTTCGTAATAAACAAGTCTATATTTCACAGTAAACGAGACAACTAATATTGTTTTTAAAGTTTAAATTTGCACAGTACTTTATCATATATCAATATAATGGAAATATAAGGAAAATTGAGTGATGTTTTAAATTTTTTATCTATTTATACGCAGTATATGGGTAATTACACAAATCTAAAAGTAACTTACGATTTATCTACTATTTTACAATATCACAGAATAAAATAGATTATAATGTAATTATTTACAAGTATATTTCATACATTTAGCTATATCTACATTGTATTCTAACAGATGTTTATTCTATTATAAAATATATAATGGACACAAACGTAGGTACATAAGTGGCAAAAATTATGGCAAATATTTAATTGTGACACATTTTTTTTTAATAAAGATATGATATTCATATTATTGTTCGAATTGTATTACTAAGACAGCACGAAGGATGTAAAATGGAGAAAAACAATACTAACTTAATAAACCAGACTACTTTTTTTACATTAACAATCACTAAAGAGCTACCAACAAAAGAGAATTAATATTATAACTAGTTTCCCGCTTTTATCTCCGAGCCAGTAGCTTCTGTGAAACAGTCGTTTGAAACACCGCTTTGCACAGAGCAAAAACTAGCTGGCGAACTTCTATTGCTATCCTTTTCTTGGCACTGATAATCAATCATACTGCCACTTGGTTGGCGTAGAAAATTCTGGAACGCTATCGGACTAGGGGAAATCATTTTGTCTGGTTTCTTCAGTAGTTCCTCTATAGAATATGGATTTTTCTTCTTCTCTTTCTCGTTCTGCTGTTTTCTTTCTTGTTCTTCTGTGTCCGGTCTGTCGGTGCTGTCGTCGCTGGTTTCAACGGATATTTGTTCTGATGTTTCCGATTTCACTTCATCCGTGTTTATTCTTGTCAATAATTCATTGTGTAGATTTAAAGCGTACGGTGAGAAGTTTTTAACGTCTGTATGATACGGGATCATGATTCTTTGCCAGGGCGAGATTGGGTATGGTTTTAAAAGGCCTTGGGCTTGTACTTGATTGGCTAAGAGCCAGGATGTCGCCAATCTCCTGTCGTAAATGTGCGGTTCAGTCTGTGGCGGTGGTACACGTATGGCTGAATGAGCGAAGTATGGCGGGCTTTGTTGTGGCGTAAGAGGTGTTGATGGCAGCGCTTTCAACGACATATAGTCCATCATGTTCGGCTGGAGATCAGGTTGTGGATAAGGTTCTGAAATATAAAAACTATATATTAATTAAATTAATTAATTGTATTTCCTTAATTTATAAACACGATTAATCATTGAAGTATAATGTCTTTACTGATATATTTTTACTAATATTAAAAACGAGAATGTGATTTTGTTCATTTTTCTTTGCATACACGGCAGGAGGAGGCGGCGCTTTACCCAACTCCTCCTGCCCCCGTTGCCGGACCTGAGGAGATGTAGTTGGGGGGACTCATCCCCTCATTGCACAGGTCCGGCGGATGAGGGGGGGCAGCTGGCGTGTACCCAGCTGCCTCTCTATAGGTAGGAGCCCGGCGGCAACCTTCCGCTGGGTGGACCGTTGGGGCGGCTATTCAAGGGGAATAGCGTAGAACGATCCTTTGCCGCCCCAACATGACGGTCTGTCGGTACACCGTGGGGTTTTAGTCCGTGCGAGTCGGACATAACCCATCCTCTCCCCCGGGAGGGTGGGCATCCATAAGGGATTTCCCCACGTAAAAAAAAGCTTTAACTAAAAAAATGTACTATTTCCGAGTTATACTTCAAATCTGCATTAATGCAATCACAATCGCGAGCAAAAGTTAATGTTACATGTCGTGAAGAACTCGAACAGAATTGTCTTCTAGATTTTTCCCTGTCTATTCTTACCGTGTCCAGGCCGTGTCTCGTCATCGCTCCACGCCAAACCACTGTTCCTCAGGATTCTGTTCACGGAGGAGACTGAAGGTATTGAATGAGGTTCACACACCCTGGCGCTGAGCAGCCTCTCGCGGATCTCCCACGCGAACATACCCGGGTTTTCTTGCTTCAATCTTAATATCTTCTTTACTACCGTAGGTGTTGCTACTTGCTGACAATAAAGAAACAATATATTTATATATAAAACGCAAACCAAACTCCCGACATATTTATAGTTTTAGGTTGCTTCTCATACATTGAAAACAGTTTTATTCAATTAACTCTGTAAGTTCAATCTAAAGAGTATATTGATGCATTTCTGTTCATTTCGGTACTTGTGTATTAAATGCACCGCACTCGCTGACGGTTGCTACGGCCGGCTCGCGTTATTTTTTTCTCAAGTCTAACCTCACTTAACTGAAACTGCGATGGGAATGTTTTGTTTTAACTTAAGAATCTTTAACAAGTCGTTAATATATGATTCTTTGGAAATGTCACATAACCTCAAAACTTTGATCATCTGATCTTAGTAACTATGACTTTTCGCTGGAAGGAGAAATCACCCCTCTCCCCCGTTGCTGCCATCCCCTTCAATATTTATATCAAGGTGCGAATTTGAAATGCAACCCTATAAAAAACTTTTAATTTCCAAAAAAATTATTTAAAAACAAGGTATTCAATAAGGTTTAGTTGGAAAATGCGTTCTTAAAGAGTTTAAGATAGAATTTCTTTTAATTTTTTTTCTCGACTGCTTGCTCTTTTATTTTGGTTTGGTTAGGTTAAGTTAGACTATTTAGAGTCGCGGCTGCGGTCGGCGAGCGTGGTGCATTTAATACTCAAATACCTTGACTTCTATTAGAGAAATGGAATATCGTTTAAAGATTTATAAAATTACTAATTTAATATTTTTATTATCCTACCTCCACACTCTAATATGGAGACGATATAAAAAAAACGTACGATAAGCAATTTATTAACAACACAATTCGTGCTCTCACGCCACCGTTCTAAAGATTAAACGAGATAGTGTCCGTATGGAATCTGATATTTTGACAGGAACACTCGACTGTCAACTAATGAGCAAAGCCGATGGACTAAGCTAAGTCATTACCAGCGGCACCTGGACGTTCTCATGTGTTTTCATTTTACCCGTTTATTGCCTTTACTCGAGTGCGGTAAAGATATAAGTGTAATGAAAAATTCCTATACTAATATAAAGGTCAATGAACACTGTTAATGGAATTTGTTATTCCCGAAATGTAATTTAGAACTTCTAGGAAAATATTAACTAATTGTATTCACCATATAAATTCAGAATGATAAATTTTAGCTCATCACATCGCAAAATCGAATTTGTTCTTTTTTTATTTGAAACATCTATAGACGGAGGGTAAATCTGATTGTGTGCGTGACGACGCAAAACACGAACTTTGCATTATTAACTCCACAAAATTCGAGGATCGGAAGTGATCAAAAATGGCCGATCCTAAGTTTTTTTAAATTTCGCGCCATCGGCACTGACACTTTTATACCTAAACACTACGCTCTAGTTGGTCTATGGTCACAATAATACATTTATCTATATGACAATGTGATACATTATATATAGTTTTTATTTTATCGTATATTTAAAATCATTAGTGTAAATTATACATAAATATAGTTAATTTATATAATATATCGTTTATTTTTACAATCAATTAGTAATGTATAAAATATTGTCTAACATATTACATAACTGTGGCAACATCGTGTGACGCTTATCTCTATAAGTTGTACAGAGTATTATGACATAAATTCTTGAGTATTTTATTCAGTACTCCCAAATGCTACATAACTATTTACGATGCATTGAGTCTAAATTGCATCATTTTCGTAACTTTTATGTGTTTCTCATGTTGTATTGAAGAATAAATGTGAAATTGACAAAATATGCATATAGTACTATCATGAAACAATCATTTCAGGTATCGTATTTTGAAACTTAATTTTGTGTCTGAAATGCTTGTTATACAAATATATATATTCTACACTGTTTGTCATGGATAATAACATGGACAAAATCGTACAACTGACTAAGAATCTAATGGGAGTAGTCAATTAGTTCAACATATTCCACAATACCAAAAGTCAGTTTATTATTGAAAAACGAATACTTATTATGTTTTACAGGATTTTTCAAATCTTTTCTTGAAATTTATTCTAAATCCCTCAGAGTGTGAAGGTGTCATAAATGATGATATCAGGAGTCAAATTGGTTCTCTTGCTCTGGAGGAATCTTCACCAGATAGAATATGTTATATTTACTTTACATTTCTTATTGAACTTTCTTTTTTACTGATTGGTTACTACACCAAGAAATTGTGGCATATGTTTTGATAGATGGTGTATGCTTGGTTCCTATATACAATGAGTTGTTAATACATATGTCTAAGTTAGTATTTCTTAGGTATTCAAGTTATTGTAATGAGTTGTTACATATATTCCAATAATTTTAAATAAAATATAGATAACACTAAATTTAGTGTAAGATGAATAAATTTATATAACATTTTGATTAGTTTGATAGTTTCATTTTATTATATATATTTTTAACACATGACTGCTATAGTGAACTAAAGTAAACTGAAACTAAAACTTTTTTCTGACAGTTGTTCATAAAATATATTTGGTAATATACATTTTTACTATAGGAATAAATAAAATAATAATACTTTAGCAATTAAACAGGGTTTTAGTCAGTAAGACACTGACCTTACCCACTTCTCCCCCATGTGAGTGGGTGTCCAATGCAGGATCTCCCCACATTAAAAAAAACAGAAACAAAAACAGCAATGTGGCAAACAGAAAAATTCCAGCATCAAAGGGCAGAGTATCAAATATCTGGAATGCTATCCTCTGACTTTGGGTATCCCTCTCCTGCCATGCCACTTCCACTTGCTGTCTACTAATTTAAATATTTTACAGGTTTGCTTCTTTATGAAGAGAGGTCATAAAAATAGGTAGCCGTATTCCAGCTGTGGGTAATTCAGTTCCAGCTACCAGTGTGTCAGCCAGAGGCTGTCTAATATTATAATTTTAGTTATTATAAGTTTAACATAAATTAGTGTTTGATATTCTATAATATCTTGAAATAAAATGTAATAGTATGAAATTGTTTCATTTCAGGTTCAGTCTTAAAATATATTTTAAAAATTAATAAGTATAAATACTTAAAATTTATCACTGTTGCAAAAATATAATTATAGTTTATCAATTTCAATGTTTTTTGGTTATATTATAATGAACTTTTTATCTAATTGATTAGTATAGAAAGAGCCACTACTGGAAGTTTTTTTTTTTACAGTCATGGTATTTATACCCTTTTTCATATCAATATAAATCTATTTTTTATAATTGAATATGACCAACAAGGTCGCTATATATTTGATATAAAACTCCATGTTTTGCATATTAACAAATCAAATGTTTTCTCTAGTTAGCTCCCCACTCACATTTTTCTTCTGTACTATTCTTTATGAAATATATACCCTTTAGCTAGGTTTTAAGATATTTTCTTGTAAAAAGTCTTATCTATACTATAATAAAACTGTAACAAGTCGAAATCTGTACATTAAATATTTTTTGAAAATTTTAATCAGGATAGGCTATGTTATCGATATAGAAGCCAAAAATAATCTTTTTACAATTTTTGTCTGTCTGTCTGTCTGTCCCTATGCACACGCATCACTCTGAAACTACTGAACCAATCTTGACGAAACTTGACATAGTGATAGCTAATATTACGAGATTACATCAAATATACTTTTTGTCTCATAAAACGCCAAGGGTTCTCCAGGATAAAGGATTAAAGTCTAGAATATAAACCCGAATTACTCTGAAAGTACTGAACCAATTTTAACGAAATTTGACACAGTGATAACTAATATTAGAAGACTACATCCAGGATACTCTTTGTCCCATAAAACGCAAGGAGTTCTCCAGAATAACGGATGAAAGTAAAAAATTTGTAGTTCATGAGATTCTTAATGGATTTTGGTAATTTTCCTTTGTGCTATTTACAGCAGACAGATTAGTTAAAAATTCAAGCTATATAGGCTACATAAAAAAAACAAATAACCAAAAAAAATGACGGGTTCGAACCTTCTCCCCGTCGGTCATGAGAATAGTATAGTCGCCAACTTTACCTCTAGGCTACGCTTACATAATAATTCCGTTCAAAAATTTCAACTGCTTCGAAAACCTCCACAAAATTGTTAACAACTAATCTATACTATTAAAACTGTAACAAGTCGAAATCTGTACATTAAATATTTTTTTGGAAATTTTAATCAAGGTGGACTATGTTATTCATATAGAAGCCAAAATTAACACAGTGACAACTGATATTACAAGGCTTCATCCAGGATACTTTTTGTCCCATAAAACGCAAGGGTTTCAATTTTAGAATAGCTGGTTAATACTGTGAAAATTGGTCGATGATAACTGAAGTATGTTATAAAAGTATTAGATATAGCATTATCAAGATATATGTCATAGTGTGATTTTACTTTCTTTGTAGAAGGGTGCATACTTTCAGTTCCGAAATTATCGCTGTCCGACATATTTTCAATTTAAACACTGGTTACATTCACAACTGCGAATGGTGTTTCATAATTTATAAATAGCGTTAAAAATGCGTCGTTTAATCCGTGACAGTCAATTGTCTAATTAAATAGTAACAAAGAAATCAGTGAAAGGTGCAAGCGCGGTGTGTTTGGCGGTATGTCAAAGGGCGCAAGGTCTTCTGTGCATGCCGTGTAATACTGGTACGACGAGTGTTCGAGAAAGCAATTTAAATGTTATGTTTATACAGATAGAGTTGCAGATGTTTTTGAGTGCTTCGTCAATAGTGCAAAGTTCGTATTATAACCTGTAGCTTCGGAAATGTAACGTCACAAAAAACCATAATCTTCATCATCATCATCATTGGCAGCTCTTCTCGACCTAATGCAGAAAATAAGCCTCCTCTCTTTTAAAAATAAAAACATGTAACTGAAATCTATCTAGGTCAGACTTTGGCCAGTGTATATGTATATTAGTAAGATCGCGTTTTGTGTGCCCGCGTATTTCGTTTAGATTGACATTTTAAAACTCGCAATATCTTTTGAATGTAATGGCCGATTTTAATAATTCAAAAAGTTATCTACAGGTACTGAAACAGTCTTAGTTTAAAAATAATTTATTTGGATATGGATTAATATATAGACATGAATAACATAGTCTTTTACGCATGGTATAGTTTTTATTAAGATTTATTTCAAAAATGTAGTTATAGTGACATAGTCACAATAGGTAGACATATGTATGCTGCCGCGAGGTTTTATTATAGATAATAATATGTTCTTTAATATTGTAGAACATATTTTTGTTCTATCATTCATAGTTATCGGGGCGCATGCGAGGAAATACATTTTATGCCAAATTTTTTTCATACCTTTGATTACATTATTGAAATTTTAGTAGAAATCCCAATTTTTTTCTAAAAAATAAATATAGCCTATGTTACTAAGGGTTATTTTCGAAATGTCTACGCTATTGACCCAGCAATGTCTTAACAGCTTCACCGGACTACTAAGGCGAGCGCTTAAGGCACTTATCTGATTTTATTTTGGCAACCAGCTCAAGGGTGCACGGCACACCTCGGTTTGGCTGTTGCCTGTTGCATACAAAATCGCGACCTATCTTAGCTAACCTGGCTAACTATTTATATATGTATGAGTTGTTGAAACGTATATGTGTACCAAGCATACACGCCTCAACAACTCCTCCATATATTTTTCAGTTCAGTAGAGTTTTTCAGTTCGATAAGGGGAATAAGTATACCCTTCCACTTTCATGTGTAAGCGTGTAGCTTGCACGTGTGTGGGGGTGATCGTGTAGTGTTGTAGCAGTGATGTACATTTGTGTGTCACCGTATCGCGCAAGCAACGCACTCAAGGGCTCCCTACCGAGGGATCGAACCTAGGCTTCAGCCACTGCCGTGGGAGGCCTAATCCGGTATGTTACTAAGGGATAATGTAGCATTCTAATGGTAAACGAATTATCGAAATCCGTCCAGTAGTTTGAGTTTATTCGTAATTAACATACAAAAATACTACGATTCATCTTTATTATAATAGTTTAGAAAAATAATTTGAATCTTATGCTTTACTGATAGGGTCGTTAATAGTGCGAAGCTTGTGTGTAATCACCACGAACGTCGCCATGGCCGATTTAAGTTTAGGGTGCGCCAATAGATGTTTTACATAAAAAATCACATATAATCTGGGTATATGTTTGAGTGAGACCGGGGATAGTTAGGATTCACAATTGAAACGGTAGTTGTGGCTGCAATCGGGTGTCAGTTTTATTCAATTTTATCGCTTTTAAAAATACAATTGAAACCAGTGATAACCAATTTGGTGCAGACGAAGTTGCACGGGTCAGCTAGTACATAATAAATAGAAAGAATAATAGTAAAAGTGATTTTCTAAAAACTTACCACTGTCAATATTATTTTATTTGAATTATTAAATGTTGGATGGACTAATGTACTGAAAAATGGTATACAACAGGAATGATTAAAAAATCGGTAATACTACAAGTCTACTTAAAAGAAGTATGATATAGGGTTAAATCATTGAAGAAATTGCATTATTTTATTACATAGTGGGCATATATTGTAAAAGTGTAGTAAATATAATATTTGATGCAAATATAATAATAATATTTGTAAAGAAACAATATATATATGTATATATATTAATTATAGCAAGTACAAGGAGCACACAGTTATCAAAAAACTGCTGTAGCAAATACATGATGTACCTTAAAAAAAGGTCAAATATTGCAAATAAGATTTTATAATTATGCCATAGTACTGCTATAAATATTTACTGAGTATAACTTGTGTAATATTTTTTCTATTCTATATAAAAGAATAAATCCAATAAATAAATTATAAATTTCACGATTTTGTAAAATAATACGTTCTTAGAAATTAATACATAATTTAAAAATACATTATATATTTTTTTTACATTATTTGTTATATGTTTATACATTATTTATTGTTATTCAATTTTTTTATATTTTATAATAAATTCGTTAATGTTTTTAGATTTATACAGCCAAACTTTCTGTTGACCTCTGCCTCACATGGTCTACAAAAGCATTATGGTACTAGGAACTCCAGGGGTTAACGAAATACTCGAAAACATTTGCAACCCTATCTAACATAGGATTTAAATTGTTTTGCCGACCACTCATTCTACTAGTGTTGGCGGCACGTGCCGAGGTTCTAGCGCCTTTTGATAAATGCCGACAAACACACCACGCCTGCGCCTAGTTGAATATTTGTTTTTAATAAAAATAAATATTTATGTAATAAAATATATAAACAATATTTTTTTAATGGAACAAATATGTAATGCCTTTTATTTTCATTATGTCATACCTGATTCTTGTCGTAATTTGTTCTTTTATGCATATAACTTATACAAAACAATTTCGATGTTTCACATCTGCCAAACGTCTCGTGACAGCTCAATTTTTTACGTTATATTTATACTTTTTATAACGTGTCGTGAATATAGCCTTAAAAAGTTTAAATTCTTATAACTAAGAATAGAGTTCTTACAAATTCCATACGTTTTTCATTCAAACTTTCAGTAAGTATGTATCTCAATACATGCATACAAACAAGCCTTTGCAATGCAATATTAGGATCCAGTATATATTGTGCAAATCGCCATTTACCTCTGTATATATTTTATTGACCGTTTTTACAAATGTTATGACAACAAAATATCCGAACGCATCAAAATAATTATAGAGCACGTAATGCGAACGCGCCCTTTTGCTTCGGAGAAAAAAAAATGGCGCTAAAATCAACTGTTCAATAGGATATCGGTTCAGAATCTAATGGCGTAATTATTGGGTTTCGGATAAAACTGACGCCTCGCATTCAGTTGGGTTCTTTAACAGTCCATGAATCCAAGACCCTACTATTTACACATTATCTTTGACTGGCTACTTAAAAGACCTGTAATTATATTCTTGAAGCCACACATGCGTGTAAGGAAGTAACATTTTTTATACGTAAAAGATTAGAATTAAAAAAAAAAATTAATGGATTCTCTTTGGTCGAGTATTGATAATTGTTTTGCAGCTTATTGATTCGATCGAGCATCTGATGCGATATAATTCCGGAAATTGATGTAATTATATGGGTAGAGACACCGAAAACGTTGCTTCATAATATTCTGATCGGATTCACTTTATAACTATTTTCGTTACATCAGAACTGTATAGCTTAAATGAATTAATTTTGAGGTTTATCAATATTCATTAAGTTTATTTGTGATTTTGGTATTTACAAGGTGAAGTTTTAATGTATGGTATAAGGGGATTATAAACTAAATTTATTTTATTCAAAAAATATTAGACAGATTTCGATCAATGTAATTTGGTTTTCTCTTTAGAGACTCTGTTCTCATCTAAATAAGAAAATAATTATGATATCTTAATTTAATATTAAGTTAATTAAGCTTTAAAAAGCTTCTATTTTTATAAGCACTCTGTTTTTAGTGATATGTTTTGTTACCGTGGAGAAGTGGGGCAAGCGTTGTAGTTGATGATCTTTAAATATCAAAACGCTAAATGAATCTAAATCGTTTAGACACGACAACATATTAGTACAATGTACCTGTGCGAAACCGGGGTAGCTCACTAGTTTGTATATAATATCCGATATCACGGACGGTTCCGTTCGGCTCGATAGGCCTTTTTTACCGAGTCATCAATCTTCGCTTGACATATCCAATATAAGTTTTTGCACGTGCCCACTAGATGGCACTAACTGTACACAAAAGCCCGCACGATTAACATTTCTTATTACCCGTTTTCTATTAGACTTTCCGCCTTCCTTGTCGAGCGAAAGATAATTTGTCAGAGCGCGAATTAATGACGAACTGATTCGATATTAATACTAGATGACCTTAATGACGCAGGTGGCGGTTGCAGTTGACATGTTTTTTTTTTATTTAATGGGTCATGGGCGGTGAACTTATTCATATAATTCGATACTAGGATGTAATTATCTTAGGAAAATTTATGTGGGATATCAAATCGTTGGCTACGGAATTAGTAGTCGGATGATAGTCGACACATAATTAGCTATTTGCAGCTTGGGAGTTTCACGATCGATTTTTTTTTCTTAACGAGGTGAGTAGTTGTAATTATGATTTTGTAGAGTTCGTATATATTTTTAGGTGAATGAAGACCTTGTTAGTTGTAATTAAGCAATCTCATTTTTTCAATAAATATCTTTTTATTGGAAATGTTATAGTTATTTCATTTACACGACGACAACTTTTGAATGCTAAAATTCTCTCTCAGATGTTTTTTTTTCTCGAACTGACTACGCTATTGACCTAGAGCAAGGTCTTAACAGCTTCACCGGACGACTACTACCGAGCGCTTAGGGCACTCAGCCGACTTTATTTGACAACTAACTCAAGGGTGCACGGCACACCTCGGCTTGGGCTGTTGCCTGTTACATGCAAACTCGCGACCTAACTTAGCTAACTATTCATATATGTTTGAGTTGTTAAGACGCATATGTGCAATTCGCGACCTATCTGAGCTGACCCAAGCTAACTATTTATACATATATGAGTTGTTGGAACATATATGTGTACCAAGCATACATATCTCAACAACTCTTGTATATATTTCGTGTCGGGTAATTTTCTAAACTATTTTAGTTCGATAAGGGAAAGAAACAAAACCCTTCCACTTTCATGTGTAAGCGTGTATGCGTGTACGTGTGTGAGGGTGATATGTGTAATGTTGCTGCAGTGATGTATGATTTTGTGTCACTGCATCGCGTGAGCAGCATACTCAAGTGCTCCACGCCGAGGGAACGGACCTAGGCTTGAGCCGCTGCCGAGGGTGGCATAATCTGGTGTGCCGTAGCGAAATTTACCCCCAGACCACTAACTCTCTCTCAGATGTACCAACATTCGGTTATGTATTAAATAACAGACTAGTTTTTATCCAAGGCTTCGTTCGCATCAATGTACATTTTGAGAAAATTACTTATTTTCCAGATAATAATATATAACAATTCTACGAGAATCAGCTGAGCAGTTAATATGTGAAAATGTAACACAAACAAACACACTTTCGCATTTTGTATTAGTTAGGATATATATTATTCATAACTATTAACAATTTGTAAAAGGTTATCTTATTATATAGATATATATTATTTGACATCAAGTTTGATGCAGAATATTCAGTGTTAAAAAATATGGCGTTGAGTTTCACAGCTTTTTTCCGCAAAGTATCTTAAGTGTCAATTTAATTATAATTCGATAGCGACGTGCCTCGAAACTGCATATCACAAATATTTGGACTTCAAAGTCATACAATGTCTGCGAGGGATCTCCGTGTCGACGAACTGTACAAGGCTTCAGACAACAAAATGATATTATGATATCCTGGCAAAAACTTGCCGTTATGCTGTTCAAGACTGACGGACGGCGATACGGATTGAATTTATTTAGAACGGAATGATCCGTTTGTATTAAATTCTATCGGAAATATAAACTTGTGTTTTAAAGTTTTATATCTATACTAGAGTGGCCCTTATTTAGGGTATGTTATTTAATCTGCAGACTCTTGGGCCGCACCTTTATTTTGCTTTAGTTTAATCTACACTGATATTACAAAGAGGTAAAGTTTGTGAGGTTGTAAGATGTAATCTCAGGAACTACTGGTCTGATTTGAAAAATTCCTTCAGTGTTAGGTAGATCACTTACTGAGGAAAGCTATAGGCTATATATCATCATACTAAGATCAATAGGAGCGGCACTTCAATGAAGAATATATCAAAATTATTATTTTTCCTTTTGAGAGTTTTCGTTGAGTGTTAGCGTTACCTACAAGTAACTATTCGACGTGGACAATGTCGCAGGAACAGCTAATATAATATATAGCAGGATGACCTAGCCTATCTCGGTTCTTTAAAAAATATTTTTAAAGTAAAATAAATTGTTAGGTTTGCCTCACAATATTAGCATTTCTTATAAAAAAAAAATTATATAAAAAAATATCTCTTATTATTTTTAATTCAAATAAACTGATTTATCATTGCCAAAACCTCCTACATAAATCTACATAGGACGCTGAGGCTGTTTACGAGATCCTGAATATATAACAATAAAAAAATAAATCAACGCAAGGAGTTCCGATTTGGACGTGCTAGCGAACGCACGTGTCCGATATCTCCTTTGTTCGAGATCTTTTGTTCTCGATTTTGGTGTGCTTTGTGGGTACTAAGTTGAGTGCAGCTGTGGTACACGTGTACAAAATCTACCTAAGTGAGTGAGACATTCCCTTATTTATATATTTACCCGTTTATTTATATACTCATTTTTCTATTCCTTATTCTTAAATATCTAACCAACTATTATTTATTTGTTTAATTATTTATTTATTTCCTCATATATTTCGTTAATTTTTATCTATTCAGTGATAAAGTAATCTATTTCTGTGCCCCCGTATGTATGTAAGTACCTATTTATTATTATTTACCTATTTATTTAACCATTATTTATTTATGTTATAGTATTTTATTCATGTAGTATATGTTCCCATGTCTCGCCCACTAATTTATTTACTTTGTGTTTTCGCTTTGCTTAGTTTTAAACAGTTCTCTTGGTCCGGACTCGATATAGTCCCGTAGCTTACCGATTGGCGGGCCCCCCTGCCCTTAAGGCAGGGAGGTTGGTTCGCGTTCCCCTCAGGCCACGAAATGGTCCTCAAATTTATTAAAAGCCTCAGGAACGATTTCTTAGCGAATGGAGTTGACGAAAGCGTCGTCGAATGTACCACATCGAATGTACCACCCACGAACTCGAGCGCCCTATAATATGGTCTTGGTCCTCGTAGACCGCTCTCAGGAGGGTAAGGCTATATTAAGCCTGACCTCCATTTGCAACCTCAATGGCATCACCGTTGAGCCTCCCCGAAACCCATACTTCGTCGCAGTGTCACAACTGCTAGAGTTACGGCCACTCGGCGCATAACTGTAACCTCCGCCTTAGGTGCGTCAAGTGCCTAGGTGATCATTCTACAAAGAAGTGCGAGCGTACACCCGACACCCCTGAACCCCCCAGTTGCGTGTTGTGCTGTAACGCGGGACATCCCGTGAATTATCGCGGCTGCCCCCGCGCGCCCCGCACACAACGCCCTCGTCAAGCAAGACAGGCGCCCAAAGCGCCTGTAGCCGCCGTCCGTTCTCCGCCTCCACCTCCCATTTCTATGCAGGCCTTTCCGGACCTGCCGGGCGTCTCTCGCGCCCCGGCAACGCCCGCACCACAACCTGGGCGGGCCCCTCTGGCCTCCTGGGCGCCCCGACCCCAACCCCAGGCCCCTAAGCCTCAGGCTCAGCCCCAACAGGCAAAGCCAGCACAGGCCGCGTCAGCCTTCTTTTTGGCCTCGCCGGGCTTGACTGGATTCACCAGCTTATCCTGGAACACGACATGCAAGAAGTACTAGGTTTTTACGCAATTTTCCAGACCGAGACAGGATTAGGCCAGCTCAGCGCGTTCGCGATATATCCAGGCATTGCCACGACTCTGCAACGCCTCTTCCATGAGGCTCAAAATTGTAAATAAATAAATTCGCGGTTATGAACAAAATAAAACCGCGCGGTCTATCTCTATCGTTTTACAACGCAAGATCCTTTAGGACACAGCGCGATCTAGTAGCTGCCTTTTTATGTAACGGACAGATAGACGTTTTCCTTACACAGGGAACGCAATTAAAACCAAAAATGCATAATCCCGCGATCGCGAATTACATCATAGTCAGAAATGATCGTGTCACTCGCGGGGTGGCACCTTAATTTACTATAAACGCTCACTTTATTGTATGCCGATAGATCCGCCCGTTCTATCCAATATGGAAGTGTCAGTATGCAAATTAGGGATGACCGGTCATCGATCCGTTATAATAGTATCCGCGTATCTCTCGCTGAATAGAGAGCTATTAAAATCCGATTTAGAGGCGATATTCCAGTTAGGTGACTCCGTTATTATTACGGGGGACCTCAACAGCGGGAACATCATTTGGAACAGTCCGACTACTTCTCGAAACGGGAAGATACTCGACAAACTAAGTGACGATCTCACGTTTGACGTCATAGCCCCTATGGAACCCACTCATTATCAGGACAACTGTTGCCCGACAGTCTTAGACATAGCTATTTTAAAGAATGTCATGCTTCGGTTACAACTTTTTCAAGTCGTACACGAACTTGACTCCGACCATCGCCCGGTAATATTACAGCTAGGTTCAAGTACAGACACCACCCCTCCGCCGGTAAGTGTGGCCGACTACGCGAAACTAAAAATGTTATCTCACAGGTAACTCATCATCAAACTTGTTAGATAATATTCCGGACGTGTTAATGTCAAAAGCTGACGCGGATCTCGCTATCGATTCTCTGGTCAGCTGTCTCCAGACCGCCGTCAAGGAGACCTCGAAAGAGGTACAAGCGGTGAATGATCGCCGCTTTATACTCCCAGATGACGTGAGAGCGCTGATAACGGAAAAGAACGCCGCGACTCGAGCTCACGACTCGTACCCGTCTGTTGAAAATCGCGACCGCTTACGTTTATTACGCAAACAGGTTAAAGCTCGTATCGCAGAGATCCGGGCCGACAGATGGGACAGGCTTGTGGAGAGTATCCAGCCATCTCACTTGGCGTACTGGAAGCTCATGCGATCATTAAAGTCAGACGTGACTACTCCTATGCCCCCTCTCGACAGAGGCGCCGGGTTGCCTCTCGTGTTCGATAGCTTAGACAAGGCAGAGTCTCTCGCAGCGAGTTTAAAAAAACAGTGTTCACCAAACACAGCCAATACTGACTCTATACATATTGGATCGATCGATTCCTCGGTAGAGCGCGCACTCGCGTCCCCCCCGGCGGATACTTTAACCCCTGTCACCTTTGATGAAGTATCGGATGCCATCAAGCGTTTAAAGATTAGGAAGTCCCCAGGTCCCGATGGGATCAGGAACAAAGCACTAAGACTCCTTCCTGATCGCATCATAAATCTATTGGTCTGCATCTTCAAAGCGGCCATATTCCAGGGTCATTTTCCAGCCGCCTGGAAGAAGGCCGTAGTGATAGGCATTCACGAGCCCGGCCAAAAATCTATGCTTCCCGATAGCTATCGCCCTATTAGTTTATTAAATACGTTAGGTAAACTGTACGAACGGCTCCTTCTGAACCGTCTCCACACATCCATACCAGAGTTAGATCTGTTACCACCTGAGCTTAGGAATGAGGATCTCCACAGGGGCCTAGAGATGCCTACTATCTGGACGTACGTAAAATCATTAACTACTAAATATTTTTATTATATTGAAAAAGCCGCGAAGCATCCCAGTCAGTTAGTGGTATCCACCTCGAATTACGAAACCGTACCAATCGTTCCGCGTTACAAAAGACGACCATGACATATTTTCACCGATCCTCCCGATAAAATAACGGCATCGAACGATCAGTACCAGCCTGTCTCTCCAAACAGAGCGTATTCACGCTCACGCCCGCGTAACCACAGATCACGCCGTCGTGGTCTGGGGGTAAATTTTGCTCCCGCACACCAGATTAGGCCCCCCTTGGCAGCGACTCAAGCCTAGGTCCGTTCCCTCGGCGTGGAGCCCTTGAGTACGCTGCTCGCGCGATACAGTGACACAAAACCTTACATCACTGCTACAACACTACACATAGCACCTATACGCACGTGCACGCCTACACGCTCACAAGCTGTTTCTCTTTTTCAGAGAAATAAAATAATATCCTATATAGCTTAGAGGAATTTATCCGACATAAAATACATATAGGAGTTGTTGAGGCACGCATGCTTGGTATACATGCATGTTTCAATAACTAATATACGTATATCCAGATAGCTTAGCTTAGGTTAACTCAGATAGGTCGCGATTTTTGCACAAAACAGGCGACAGCCCAAGCCGAGATGTGCCGTGCACCCTTGAGTTAGTAGTGCCTTCAGCGCTCGCCTCAATAGTTTGGTGAAGCTGTAAAGACCACTCCAGGTCAACAGCGTTTTCAGTTCGAGAAAAAAAAATCAACGCAAACGAATTCACGGGCAGCAGCTAGTATTAGATATGAGGATGCAATTTCACATCTAGCTATTTAGCTCCAAATAACACATAGCTTATTCTAGACGACTAATCCACTGAAGCATTCCTGCATATATTGACATTTCAAACAAAAAACGGATAATTAACTCGTCAAATAAATGTCAAATGTGACGATCTAATAAATTATCCTTTCACACCTTCATTCATTTATTATTTAAACCTTTCATACATTCGTTCATTTGTAGTTTAATTCGTCTAATCATTCATTCAACCGTAAATTTATTATATCGCATTCATTCATGCATTAATGCCAGAAGTTTGTTTATTTCTGGCGAGATCTTGACCTGACATATAGTGGCGTTTATATTCTTCTTCTTTTTCTTATTTTGGCTCCGCCTAAGGATTTGCCAGTGTCAATGGTTTATTTCAATCGAGCTTACAACCTATTTTACACAATAAGTATCATGTGATTATTTCAATGCTTCAACAAAATAGTGGCTCTCTTGTTAGAACTTTCCAGGGAATTTTCGTAGCATCTTAGAATTCATGGCCCGTGGTATTATTTTCCATTCACTTCACTTACGCACAATAACCAAACTGTATTACGTAAAACACGATCAATTTTACAAAATATAGAGTCAAATAACACAAGATTATGAATAAAATATAAAATCCACTACATAACAAACCAAAATCCCGCCAAAAACTCCTGGCGTTTATATTATTTTATTCATAGTTTTGTAACAGTTGACTCTATATTATGTAATATTGGTGACATTATAAGTAAAGTAGTTCAATAACTGAAACAAACAAGTGAAATGAACGAGAAATAATACCATGGAGCATATATTCTGATTTGCCATAAAAATTCTTTGGACAGTTGTCATAAGAGAGACGCCATCTTGTTACAATTATAAATTATCGCGAGTAACTTATCACTTATTCTATGATAATAGTAATAATGTAGATTGGTTACCAAACATAAAACACACGAAAAAACGAAAGTTTAAAATTAAAATATTTCAACTACTTGTCCGATTTCAATAATTCTTTCAGTGTTATATAGCTCATTCGTCGAGAATGGTCATAGGCTATATATCATCACGCTAAGGCCAATAGGAGCGGAGCGCAGATGAAAAATGTTTCAAAATCGGAATGTTTTATCCTTTTAAGAGCTTTTGCTGCGTGTTAGCGTTAGCCCTGAGTACCTATTTCACGCGAACGAAGTCGCGGGCAGAGGCTAGTTAAATATAAAATAATTGTCAATAGTTGAAGTTAGATATGGAATATCCATAAGAGAGCAATTAGGATTCTGGTCACCCAAGTCGCATTCGCTACCGATAATATACAGTTTATGGTCGACCGGATTATATTGTCAATATTATTACTCGCCTCTTAATACCGTAAAGCTTGATCATAAAACATATTGAAAGTCGTTATCAGAGATGTATTGAGTACTCTATTTATACAAAAGGGCGTGGTAATAATATCCCATTATTATTCGTGGTTACTTTAAATTAAGAATTTGCTATGTATCATAATTAAGCTTATGAGATTGTTTACTTATTTGAACCTGTAAATCACATTTGATAAGTTCTTTTTGCTTCCTATAGCCTATTTTTTATATTAAAGGAGACAACCGAACCGAAGGGTCACCTGATGTTAAGTGATTACCACCGTCCATAGACACTAGCAACACTAGAGCAGTCGCAAGTGTGTTACCAGCCTGATGGTCCTCCGAGCGGTCTCTATGACCGACGAAACGCAACAATGCAAGCACTGTTATTTCACGTCAGTTTCTATGGGTCAGGTGCCTGAGTGAGCCGTTCATGCTAAAACTAGTAATAGCTTCAGCGTGGCTCTACCATCTCTAGCCACCACCTCTTATAAAGGAAGATCCTTCTTTATTATGGAAGATCTTGTTTGTTTGTTTTTTTTGCAGACTCTTGCTCTGCACCTTTTTTCCGATTGCGTTTGTTTTACTAATGAACAATTATTTGAAGTATAGTGCTGCTTTGAGAAAAACTTGCGATATTAATATTATATTGAACTATTGTTATCACTCTTTTTTTATATATCATAGGAAATAAACGATCAGGCGGGTCACGCGATATTAAGTAATCACCGCCGTCCATAGACACTAGCAACACCAGAGGAGTCGCAAGTGCGTTACCAGCCTGTGTTTGAGGGTAGGGGAAAGGAGGCAAGGAAACGAGTGATAGGACGGAAAGGGATGGGAAGGGGAGGTTTTACTCCGGCGCTGTCATTGACCGCACGATACGCAACAATGCAAGCACTGTTACTTCACGTGGGCGTTTCTGTGTGTTGGGTGGTACTACCTAGGACAAGCCGACCCATTTATGCTGAAAGTTAATAGCTTCAGCGTGGCTCTACCACCTTCCAAACCATTTTAATTATGGATATCATATATTAAGCATTGGATTTATAATTAAAATTATTGCCTTTATGATGGCTTCATAATCATATTGTATCGTCATTCGAAGTAATTCACAATGTTCCGCGCCGGAGTGTTCACGCCCCGATGGATGATTCTAACAATTGCGTTGTCGTTCACTTTGGACACAAGTGTTGGTGTGCCTGGATATTGCCACTATGTAAGATCCTTATAGTCGAAGTAATTACCATACAAAAGTCAGGCTCAGAGTAAATCGACTGCCGCGGGCGGAGAAGAGGCGACAATGCACCTCATCAAATGCTTCCATGAGTAGCCTTCAGGTGACGGACGCTTGGGCGTCCGTTGCCGCGTAATAAAGGCCTGTGACGAGGAAGCACGGTCTCGATCGCCGCTTCAATAGGAACTAGGAGAGAGGAATGTTCTCTCAATCACGTGACCAGGGCTTGGAGGAACACGTACTCACCGCCAACCCTCAGCCCTGGATCATATACGTGCAAAGGTGGCACAGGGGTTTTTAGTGAGTTGGAGTCCCACATAACCCTTGCACTGTCCCCCGGCAGTGCGAGCCGGATCCATTTAGGATTTCCCCTGTTTAAAAAAAAAGAGGTTAATCGAATGAGAATTTTGTAATAAACGGTGCGAGACATCGCGTACCTAGGGCGACAAAAATTTAACGCGAGTAAGTACAAGTAATTGTATAGAAAAGTGATAATTTCTGCAACAGGAAAAAGGCATAAATATTGATAGATATACCGTACCAAAAATACACATGTCTATGGTAAGTTTGGATTTGGTTATTCGGATTTGCGACGATAAAAATTCAGTACAATTTATGATCGGCTGGATTATATTGTCAGTGTTATTACTCGCCTTTTAATACCGTAAAGCTGTCGTGATGGATACAGGAATGAGCTATATCAATAACATATTTTATATCACTACTTTTACTACAGTAACACAACACAATGGAGATAATTATCCGTAGCGAAATTTTTGAATAATTAATTACCTACCCCGGCTTCGTATGGTGTAAATGAGAAACTGAGATCAGTGCCTTGATTTTCAAACGTTAGAAGCCTACAAGCTCGTAAATTACATGTTACAATAACTTTTATCCATGTACTTGTAAATTATAGTTTGAAAAATACGAGTCTTATTATTATTATATTCTTTCGGTATGACCAGTATCAAGCGTGATAAATACACGTTTTAAATTTAATGCCAAATATTCAGTGTAACAACGTGGAAAAATCTACGATAGCAACATATCAACAACATAGATAAATCACGAAAATGGTATAAGCACTATGTTGTGAGTGACACAGATTATATATAAAAACAGATTATACAGACACAGACACAGATTATAAACAGTTACATACAGATTAATACATAGCGTAATTATATAACTATAAACATAGATAACATTACAGTTTTGGAGTTTTTGGCGGGATGTTAGGCTGTCATAAGGATTTTATATTTTATTCATAATCTCGTGTTTTGGTGGTGTTGTACGTAATATAGTTAGTTTATTGTGCATAAGTGAAGTGAATGGAAAATAATACCACGAAGCATGAAATTCTGAGATGCCACAAAAACTCCTTGGAAGGTTTTAACAAGGGATCCACCATCTTGTTAGAATATTGAAATTGTCACACGACGCTTGTAATATTATTAACTACACGACTATGGCAGTAATAATATAATCTAAAAATTGGTTGCTAAAAAGAAGATAAAAATAGAATAGTTAATAGAATATACACATATGAATGTTCTTTTAGGTCGAATGCCGGCTCCTTATGACATATCTTAATTTGTGGCTATAAGCGTAAACGTTTTATATATTATCTTCAGAATTGCGAGCGAAAGTAAGTGTTGGTGCATAAAATCGTATACGCATTTATTATTTGACATCTCATTTCCTTTAACGTCGTATTATGTCTAAAAAACATAAATAACGTTTTTGTCGAAGACCGGCGTTGAATTTATACACGAGATTATAGGATTTATTCTACTTTCAGGTATTTTTACATACTTCATCATAGTAGTCATTGTTATTTATTCTATTACATTCATTTTTTTTAATATAACATTTTTAAATAAGACATAATTATATAATTGAACTGAATATACCTTGTTTTCAACTGTGTCCTTTTCGTATAATTCCGAATTAACAATATAAAGGGTGAGAGATGTGGTCATATAGGACAATATGGGCATAATAACATCTTTAATTAATTGTTTCAATAGTTCCTTATACAGTGTAAGTGAGCACTGAGGTAGTTATAAGGTGGGTAAAGGTTTTAAATATGTTGTATGACAAAGCTCATTTGACACGCTGTTAGTATTTATATATCTAATGTATACGTTACATGTAACTGTAAGTGGCTTGCGTGTCGTACTTACAATTATTTTTAAAGAGCATTTCTATATTTGTACATTCTTTAATACAATTTAAAAAACACATGTGGATCTGCGGGTACATCTAGTAAATAATAATTACAGATATAATTATTATTAGATAAATTGTCCAAATTGGATAAAGTAAAAGGCGTCCTCTAAAACTCGGTCAACAACTTCTGTTATGCTAAAATTGTATTAGACCTACTTTTAAATTGCAAATAGTCGTCTTCCTATCATCAATCAGATCGGAATTAAATCAAATGAATGCCGGTAACTCATAAATATTAACATCAACATAACTTTGATTAATCCGTCTGAATTGGCCAAATTAAAATAACTTTTGATTTCGAAGCATCTCCATATGGCAAGTTTTATTGGAAATGGTTTTAATTTACAATAGACGTGGAAGTAGAGTTTTATGTGACCACAGATTAAATTAAGCAACGAATCTTGTAAAACGTTTTTGACAGATAATCTTCATTTATGTGAAACGGCTCTTACGTCATCTATTGTAATTCGCTTGTACTAATTGCAAAACATGACTCTAATGCATCTATTGTAAATCACTTATATTAATTCCAAAACACGACTCTAATACATCTATTGTAAATCGCTTGTACTAATTCCAAAATACTACTCTAAGGTGTCTATTGTAATTAGCTTGTACTAATTCCAAAAAACGACTCATGCCAATTATTGTAAATCAGTTGTACTATTTCAGAAACCTTCACAGTTTTGGGTACAAGAAAGTTTCTTTGCAATTGAATGAATGAATTGATGAATGATGTAGGATATATGAGAAACAGAATATATGATTGAAGTAAGTATGAAGGTGTGGAAGTAGTAGAGAAAGGCCGAACTGATATGTATTTAAAAGTGGTGAACACTGATCAGATCAGATCAGATATGGGAGAGTGAAAAAGGAAAACATGTTGTGCTAACCTTATATAGGCGGAATAAGAGTAATAAGATGATAGACGACAGAACTTTTATAAAAAGGGCAACTTTTAAACAATCAATTTATGCTATATTATGTTAATGTTGTAAAAGTCAAAAAGTGTATTTTTTATTAAGCGCGGTAATTTATAGAGTTGTTATATGATTTGTTTATTCCTATGTATTCTACAGTAATGTTACAAATAGCATTGGAGTTATTATCATATAAGTATAGGTCAGAAGGTAATTTAAGCCAAAACAAAGTAAAATTATAGGAAGCTGGGCGTGCGTGCATTGGCCACCCGTTGAAACCGAAGCATTATCAGAAAGAGTCGAGCTGTAAAATACGCTTAGGTGCGCCATCTTTCTTGGTAATCTGTCTGTTTTGCTCAGCAGATATTGATGAGCTTTAGTGTTCTGAATAAAGAAATCGGAAATAGTCTTCTTTATGTACACGCGACCAATCAAAGCCTTTTATATATAAGTCTCCGTTATACTTTACGACTCTTCGTTTACTAATCTACAATACTCATACATTTTTTCTAAGAGAAAAGACCTAGATAATACTTAAACTTGGAAAATTAATGAATTACGACCACTGCATAACAAGTACTTGAGCTTAAGCGCGAATGAAACACTTAGTACTATTATTAAAACGAATTGATTTCTATCATCCGATCTCATTTTTTTCTCCCGATAAAATTTCCCACAGGTCAAAATAGCCAATCTCGGGATTCTTGATAATATTTCGAATGTCAAACGGAAGAAGCGATACGAACGGGTAAAAAATCGAAAATGTGTAATTAGGTCTTTTATACACAATCGGACGTGGAATCGGTGAGGCAGTAATTTGTAACAATAATGGCGCGATTGGTCAAGCATGGGAGTCGGGGACACCTGTCACCCGACGTCAACCTATCGCTCCCTGTTATCTGTTAAGGCCTTAATAATCACACGTCCCCACACCGATGACAGAACATGAGAATATTATGATATAAAATCGATTTTTTATTATCACGATAAAGAATTTATTTTTACATTCAAAACTCTTTTGTTGAAAAACTTTTTCGGTGTTATTACAAAAAAGTTAAATACGTTTTGACCACTTGCTTTAAAAGGTTACGTTTTTAATGCACCACGCTTGTTGAATGTTCGTCATCTTGATCTTTTGTCTCGCTTTGGTTAGGTTAGGTTAGACTTGCGAAAAAAGGATAACGCGAACTTACCTCGGGCGAGCGCGGTGCATTAAAACCTTTTTAAAATAAGTATTCAACACATATTTAACTTTAATGTAATAACACCGTTTATGTTTAAAAAAAAACCTCTGCCACACATAAATCGGTATTTACACTGTCCTTGTTAAGTTTTTTTTATTTATATGTAACTTGCGGTTGCCGTGAGGGAATGCTCTCAAAAGAAATAAATCCCGATTTTGAAACATCCTTCATTGGTGCTCCGCTCTTATTGGTCTTAGCGTGATGATATGTAGCATATGGCTTTCCTTGATAAATGAGCTATCTAACATTGAAATAATAAAAAAAACTTATTATAAGCTTTTTTTTATTATTTACCAGTTTTCGTCTTTTGTTTTCAATTGATTCAGGTTTTAACTGTTGTATAGATTCAAACTTGCTGATACCCGTCAGTTTCGCTATACACGTCATTGTTTTTATTGGCGATAAACCATGAACACAAAAGTAAACGCAAACCAGGTCACAATTGATCAATGAAATCCATAAAATAAGTATCATAGACTCATCTATGATTTTTTTGCATCGAATGGCCGTAACTCCATGCAGATACGTTTAGTAGTTTTGATGTGATTGACCCTCAGAGAACTGTACTTTTGTAGAAAGTAATTTCCATAACCACTGATACAATTCATAAAAATTCTCAGTTCATGCTTTCTCTGAATAATTATTAAACTGATCAAGAATTGAGTGCAACATTTTTGATCTATAAAAATTTACACTGCTGATTCCATGAGTAACAACTGCACAAAGTTTGTTTTAAAATAAATAAATAATATAACTGTACTGTTATGAGTTCAATTAAAACACGATCGTGTGGTAATATGTAGCTAGTTTTGAATTTTAAATTGCACCGGGTTAAATTGTTTGACAAAGCGGTTAATGCAGGTTTGGCATGTGATACCAATTTGGAGTACGTCACCGATTTTTATCAGGATTTTCCGTAATCTACATAAAGCAAAATCAACTATCAGATGTATATAGGCGTGTCACTTTAGAACGGCTGCACAAGTCTGGGTAATTTTTTTTCGAATTGATTACGCTATGGACCTAGCAAAGTATTAACAGCTTCACCGAACTACAATCTGGGTAACTCTTTCTTTATTGTATGTCAAAATAAGCTTTGTATGTGAGAAAATATTTGAAAAATCGTATGGAAAAGCGAAAAAGATGACTTTAAAATCTCCATATAAGACTGAGTGACTGAGTGACTGAGTGACAGGAGATAGTAGGAAGATCTTCAAAACTATGGATATAATGCACAGATTGACGTTCAATTGTCCAGTTAGCATTTTACTCACAACTTTTCATTTATTTAATATATAAAAAAACGCATGCGAAGCCGCGGGTAACAACTAGTTGTTTATATAATATCAGATTTTGCTCGCGACAGCGTCCGAGTGGAATAGTTACTTTGGGCTATCGCTAACACGCAGCGGAAGCTTTCAAGAGAAAAAATCCCGAATTTGAAACATTCTTCGTTAGGATATTGATCTTAGCGTGATATATCCTATAACCTTCCTATATAAATCAGTTATATAACACTGAAAAAAAATTTCAAATCGGACCAGTAGTTCCTGAGATTACCCCCTACAACGTCACAAATTCACAAACTTTACCTCTTTACAATATTAGTATAAACGAATGCCGGCTGCTTGCACGAAAAAGCATGACTCATTGTCACGTTTCGGTTGAGCCGAGCGTGCAAGCGAGAGCGCGGAACAAGCGATAGAGAGGCGCCATTGGCTTAAACATTCAGGTTGTGATGAATGTCTCTTTTTTAAATCATAGGAGGCAAACGAACAGGTGCGTCACCTGATGTTAAGTGATCATCACCGTCCATAGACACCAGCAACATCAGAAGAGGCGCAAGTACGTTGCCAGCCTGTGTTGGTCGGGAAGGGGTCCTCCCTCAAAATTGTCTGTCTGTCTCCGGAAAAGGAGGGAAAGGAGAGAGGGGAGGTGGGCCTCCGGCGCTCTCACTGACCGAGCGAAACGCAACAATGCAAGCACTGTTACTTCACATCGATGTTTTTGTGAGAGGGTGGTACTACTCCCGACCAACCGACCCTTCAAGCTCAAACCTTCAGCGTGGCTCTACCACTTTCACCTTCTCTCTTCCACACCATCGATCGATGCATCCTAGTGGTTATCACGTAACATTATCACCCGTAAACCGATTTTCAGACAACCAATTGTTTTACCTACAATTGTGTTAATAACAATACACCAAAAGAATCAAAGATCAAATACATTAGAAGACTATGATAATGTAAAAAACCCCACACAGGTATAAAATATCAACCCTCGACCTCGCTCAACATAATAATATGTTATTTAGATAAGGGTCGTGTCGCATGGTTAGCGAAGAGTTAGGGGGTGAATCCGCATCAAGACGGGGTTAATTGGTGCGGCTTGTCCAACAAATTTTTCTTTTTCAATTTGTAATGTCCGGTTCCTAATGGATAGACATTTGTTGCATTGTTAAATATTGGTATCGGGTACGTTTACTTACCAGCTGTACTTTTGTCGGTCAGTATATATGGTATTTTTTATAGCTATTTTTGTACATCGATGTTAGTATATATTATCTTGACATGTTCAATTTCGGTGGTGAAGTGATTGTAACTCTTCTCTTTTTAAACGACTTGATTGATCTTTGTGATTTATTGTATTTATGAAGATTACTTGGATGGATTGCGATGTACTCGTAGTACAGTTCTCGATTGTTTTTTTTTGTCTATTTTTCTAATATGTTTTTTTAGTATTTTTTTAACTTCTTGGATAAAAAATATAGACCTTTATATCCAGCCTTTCAGTATGTAGCAGCACAAGTCTACCTACCAGATCATTTGGTATAATATAATTAAATGAAGTATTTTGAGCTTGACGAAATTCAACACAGTGTGACAAATCGTCATAAAAGTTGCCGTAACTGAGTATTTTTACATGACAAATATAGGGAGCCCTTGAGTGCGTTGTTTGCGCGATACGGTGACACACAAAATATACATCACTGCTACAACACTACACGATCACCCCCACACACGTGCACGCCTACACGCTTACACATGAAAGTGGAAGAGTTTACTTTTTTCCCTTATCGAACTAAAAAACTCGCAATTTTCCGATAATAAACATATGGAGGAGTTGTTGAGGCGTGTATGCTTGGTACACATATACGTTTCAACAACTCATACATATATGAATAGTTAACTACATTAGCTAAGATAGATCGCGATTTTGCATGCAACAGGCAACAGCCAAGCCGAGGTGTGCCGTGCACCCTTGAGCTAGTTGCCCAAATAGAATAGGCTGAGTGCCGCAAGCGCTTGTCTTAGTAGTCCGGTGAAGATGTTAAGACCTTGCTGGGTCAATAGCATAGTCAGTTCGAAAAAAAAAACAATTAGACTGAATACGAACAGGTTCCAAAACCTCGCCTTTTTCTCATCTGTCTCACGTGCTACAGAATTCTCGTCTGTGTTAAGTTTATTCAAATTTAAAAAAGAGTCTCGTGGCGTGGTCTCATACACCAAAATGGGAAACCCATTAATTCCACGAAAGACTTGAAAAAGATTTGGAAATTAATAGTTTGTATATGTGCTTGCAGAGCAAATCGTTATGATACCAATTCAAAAACTTAAACTCATTATAAAGTACCTCACACACATTGACCTTTGAAGCTTAATAGATCTATTTTCAAAGATCAGTATAGGTACTTCATCTATATTGCTTGCAACATTGTGTAGTGTACATTGTTTCACTTACAATGTTGCATTTACAAGTAAAATGAATATTAATATTAAAAATACATAAAATAAAACACATATGACATCATTTACACGCCTGTTATACCTTAAATAGAGATATTGACATGGCATTATACTCATGTCGATGTTTTCTTTCGATACATGTTGTTTAGAATTAGGAATCGAATAACTCGATTAATTTATTTCGAATAATGGCTATTACATTTACTCGAATTGATATGCGTCTTAAAGCAGCATATCAAAGTAATGACTACATATTATAATAATGTTCATATCTATCTATTTATGCAATACTTTTAAACAAGCAATTCTTGTATATTTTTATATTGTTATATCTTCAGGATCTCGGAAACGGCGTCATCTATTTCCGTGAATCTTAATATGTAGGTAGTTTCGGGGACGATATATATGATCTAGCTAGATTTTATTCATATAATACTTTTTAACTGAGTTTTCAGGCAATGAAAATATATATCTAGAATATATATCTGTCAAAACAAAAATAGCTCAGATGGAAGTCGGTTGCTTCGAAAATCCGTGTAACCCCAGTCCGAAGGTATTCCACTTGTGTCAGATAGGATATACTCGACTGTATCATACGTGTGTTTGAATTTATAGATGGATATGATTTTGAGATTTCGCGTCAACGACCATCACCGATGACGGCGACATGCTCGTTACGTATTCCACTGGCGTCAGACAAGCGACGAGTATTATAATCGTGTACAAGTAATATTGATATATTTTGTATTGAACTTTTGTTTGAATAATTAAGTGCACGGTATAAAATTGGTATACAATTATTACTTCAAGTACTAATAGATGTGAAAACCAGAATAATATTTTAATTTAAATTTACAAATTATTACATTTAAATAATTCAGGCTATAGTTGATTTAAACAATCAAAAAGTACGCAGTTATTTTATTGTTTTGAGTTTTCACTTCCGTCGGCAGTCCACAAGGTCTAATTGTCCTCAGAATCATAAGACTGTCTCGACTTTTTTAATAAAGTTTAGCGTGGGCAACGTTGAAAATTGACTAGAAGAAATCGTCTGTAAGGAGAAAGCGCTATGCCACCTGGATACAACTATCTCTCTCTCTCTCTCTCTCTCTTTGTTGTATATGGATGTATGTCTGCGAGTATCGCAATTCAAATAGATAAGTAACATGCACTGCCGGTTTTATAACCTCAATACTGGAACTCGTGGAAAATTTTATTGAAACCTATTTTTATTTAGTAATATCTTATGTACTTTGAGAAGGTTATGAAGTATCTAACACCACGTTATGACCTTTAGAATGGAAGCAATTACCATACATATTGTAGGCCAGAAAGTCAAAATCAAAATTACTTCACTTAGTTTAAAATTACTACACTAAGAAGGCACTTATGAACGTCAAAGCTATCACCGCTTCGGAAAACAACCCAGTCATCAAGAAAAACCGGCAAGAAACTCTATCTGGTTTATGTTTTCAACAAATATATATAATATTTAGAATATATTAGATACATCCCAGAAATGTCTTTGATGGATGCACAGATATGAGTCAATTCCAGACATCACCATCGTTCACATACAGATCCACTTTATAATAGCCTTGTGACACCAAAACCCGCTTGACATGGCACTTAAATTCACAATTCGGCAAATCGGTAATATCCTTTGAGACTTTGTTGTAAAACCTCACACACACTATTTCCCAAAATTGTTACTAGGTCTAAGTTTAAAATATGGGACAACCAGTTTGTCACAGTTTCTAGTATTTAGATTATGTCGGTTTTTTACGAAATCCAGCTTTATACAGCGTTGCCGAAACTATAATGACTGTGGACAGATTGTGTTACGTTTGGAGGAGTATCGGGGACAGAAGGTAAGAGAAATTAAACACAAGTGAAATAAACTAGAGATTTCAGATGAGATGTTATATATCGGTATTGAATTATTCGAATTGCGATGTCGTATCTCTATTTTCAAGTTCGTACATAAGTATAGTTGCAATAAAACACGATTTGCGAAGTTCGCAGGCTCTCGCAAACCCTCTAATTGGTCGTAAACAAAACATTTATTGCACAAATGAGTATAACACCTGCGATTGAAAATAAAAATGAAATATTTATTTGTACTAAAAATCCCTTTATTGATAACTAACCTCTGCCCGCGACTTCATTCGCGTGGAATAGTTACTTTTGGCTAACACTAACATGCAGCGCAGCTCTCAAGAGAAAAATACCTGATTTTTAAACATTCTTCTCATTTTTCGTTTTTTATAGCTGTATTTTCCCATTTATAGCTTCAGCGTGGCTCTAACACCTATAAAAATAAACTGCATGACAGACTAAAATTCTGCCAGAAACTGTTGGCTTGCAGTGTTATATCGCTAATTTATCGAGGAAAGTTATAGGTTACTAGCCTCTGCCCGCGACTTCGTTCGCGTTCTCAAAAGGAAAAGGCATCCCGATTTTGAAACATTTTTCATCTGTGCTCCGTTTCTATTGGTCTTAGCGTGATGATATATAACCTATAACCAGTCTCGATGAATGAGCTTTATAACACTAAAAGAATTATTCAAATCGGACTAGTAGTTCCTGAGATTACCCACTACAACGTCACAACATCACAACATCACAACGTCACAAACTCACAATCTCACAAACTTTACCTCTTTATAATATTAGTATAAATATATATCGTCACGCTAAGACTAATAGGAGCAGAGCACTAATGAAGAATATTTCTAAATAGCATTATTAAGCTCACTAATGTACTAACCAAAAGTGCAATAAAATATTCATTCATTCACGTTGCGCTTGAAGGACCCCATGTCATAGGAAGAAAGGAACACACTGGCCGGGAGATTGTTCCACAGCTTCACGGTATGGCAAAGGTGAGACGTTGCCAACTTTTTTGTTCGTGTCAAGATAGGATTCACCGTATATCTGGCTTCGATTATGGAAAATATAGAAGGGATTATATTTTTCTAGACGGAACGTATCCTATATACATAGCTCTACTTTTTTTGTTGAAACTTTTTCGTAGATTACCACATTAATGTTTTTCTTTTCAGCCTTTTCAATTCCGAGATCCTTTTTAAATCCCCAAACATTTTCAGAGTGTTATTTTGGAAGTATAACCTAATCTGGATTATTTTATTAGTCATAAAAAAATCTGCTCACTTCATGTTAGAAGACGTTTTTTTTTTTCGGGATTAATTAATTTTTTTTTCAGCGTATAAGAAAAGCGGTTTCGGGAAAAACTGATTTTTATCATGATATATATGATAACATAATTAACATGTACCTATATATGTATATACATATACACGTGTTTCTAATGGAGAAGAAAAGGAAAAACAATCAACCAAATCGAAAGGTCTTAAGAGTGGTTGATTTGACCACTGGAATAATTTACATCTATACTTCTATACAAGTATTATAAAACTCTTGCGCAAATCTAATGAAATAAGAGTTCGATTTGTAAAAGTCATAAATGTATCATCATGCTAAGATCAATAGAAGCGAAGCATTAATAAGGAATGTTTCAAAATCGAGGTTGACATACGTATTATTTAAAAATATTTCCTCCTTCTACGTAAACGAAGACGCGAGTTAAAATTAGAGTTAGCCCAAAGTAACTATTCTATGCGAATGAAGACGCGGGCAGAAGTTAGTGTTTTTTTTTCTAGCACGGCAAAATGACTGCACTATGCCTGAGGGTAAGCACAGTACAATCAAAAATAATAGCGACCACCGAGTGACACACTATCCATCGCCGGTCGCCACTATCATGCCGGCCTGTAATAAGCTGGATATGCACAGGCTGATCCCGAAACGCGACCCGTAGAAGCGAATCACTATTACGGTCTTTTTCGCCATATACATGGTGGTTGCGACCCAGTCGGGCTGTAAAACCCTGCCACTCCTCTTTCGCCATTGCCTCGTTCGTTATTCAGTAGTGTACACCACGTGCTGGTGAGGTTGACTTGGGTGTCTCAAGTTTTATGATGTTATTCGACACCCCTTACACCCCAAAATAACATAATGAAATAATTCCTTTGATAACGAATCACATTAAAACTATTGAATGTATTGTCATAAGACTATGATCATTCGACGTTGAATTTTTTTAGATGTTTCTAACGAACAGGTGGTTTACTTGATTTTAAGTGATCACCACCGTCTATAGAGTTCAAGCTCAAGTTCGTTGTTAGCCTGTTTTTGGCGGTAAAGGAGAGAAGAGAGGTCTCCGGTGCTGTCAGTGACCGAACGATACGCATCAATGCAAACACTGTTACTTTACGTCGGTGTTTCTGTGGATAGGGTGGTAGTGCCTCGGGCGAGTCAAAAGATTTAAGCTGAAACCAGTAATAGCTTCGGCGTGGCTCTACCACCGTAACCACTCGCTTGATCCATTGCCGTTTTTAATGCTCTACTGAGCAGGCGGTAATTAACTCGCAACATATATATAAATTATAATGCAAATAGAGCAATTAACATTTGGCAATAGTTTTATTTGACTTATCATAACGAAATTAACTGTGAAAGTTACATGTAAAAACGATGGGCAATAAAACGGCGCGGTGCGGTGCTCTGTCGGCTTCACTAATTACGACCATTTGGCCATAAATACTGACCATCGATCATAAAGTCCATAACTCGTGGTCGTAAAGACCCGAGATAGGTTTCGTGTGTCGACGATTGGTGCCAATATGGACGCACGGTTACATCGGATCCGTAGTTCGCGAGTAATCGTGGTAAACTTTATAACTTTTTAAATTTATGATATAACGAACCATCATCGGATTTTTCTTACGTGTTTTACTAAAGTTTATAGAAATATTAATCGAGTTTTTGGCGGGATCTTGGTTTTTTAACTTTATTTTTGGCAATAAATTTTTCAGATTATTACTGCCATTGTCGCGTAGTCAATAATATTACAAGCGTCGTGCAATCACTGTAATATTGCGTCTTGTGAGTCAATATTCTAACAAGATGGTGGATCCCTTGTTAGGACCTTCCAGGGAGTTTTTGTGGTATCTCAGAATTTCATGCCCCATAGTATTATTTTCCATTCACTTCACTTATGCACAATAAACTAACTATATTACGTACAACACCACCAAATATAGAGTCAAATAACACGAGATTATGAATAAAATATAAAATCCACTACATGATAGACTAAAATCCCGCAAAAAATCAAACCTTGTGTTATTTGGCTCTATGCCTTGTAAATAATCACAACATTGCCTAATGATATATAATGATGCTTACAACACACAGCGCCCTAACCTAGCTAGTCGAAATAGATACAACGGAAAATAAATACATACAATGATACTAGCGAGTTAGGCACAAATATTGAACCATTCACAAACTGAATTTAGTGCTAGGAGTTTAACGGTTTTATTATAAAAAAGTTAAATACGTATTGAATACTTCATTAAAAAAAGGTTACGTTTTAAATGCACCGCGCTCGCAGAATGTTCGTCGCCATCTTGCTCTTTTGTCGCGCTTTGATTAGTTTATGTTAGACTTGACTCGGAAAAAGGATAACGCGAACTTGCCTCGGGCGAGCGCGGTCTATTTAGTACGAAACCTTTTTAAAGCAAGTATTTAATACGTATTTAACTCCTTGTAATAACACCCTAATAGTTTACGCTGTACCCACGATTAACGAAGTTTAACTCGATAGCTTAAGAAAGGCTCAGCGGAGTGTCTCACGGCACCTCGTCTTTGTACAGCGCACCATAGCACACTCTTTGGAAACATCTGCACTAAGCGATGATGGCTTAGTTGATAGCGTGTTCGGATATCACGTCGATCTACCTAGATTTTAATCATTGCAGCGGAGTAGGATTTTTCTGTGAAGAAAACACCATAGCTGGTCTTTCTCTAATAGCCGTCTGTGTAACTGCCACTGTCAAGTTTGTAAAATCAGGTGCTAAGCTTTCATCGGTTAAATCATAGTATGATGCTTTTATTTTTTTAAACTCGTCTGGCTAGCCTCTGCTTTGAAGTTGGAAAACTATCGCCAAACTAGATTAAAGATATAGTTTACATGCATATTTTATTCATAAGTACCTGGATGATCGAGCCTAACTCGGTTCTTTAAAAACACTTGTAAATTAGAATAAATATTATTTTTTATAAAAATAATTAAAAAAAGACGTATCTTTCGCTATCACACGGATTCGAACTGGGGTTAGACGGATTTTCGAAGTAGCCAATTGTCATCTGAGCTTGTCTTACAGCGGCGACGAAATTTACCTTTATATTCTTACTATATCTTTTGTCTCAAAACTCAGTTAAAAATCTTTTAATTAAATCTAGCTAGATCGATTTTTGTCCCCGAAACCACCTATATACTAAGTTTCACGGAAATCGCTCACGCCGTTTCCGAGATCGTGAATATATACAAATATAAAAATATACAAGAATTGCTCGTTTAAAGGTATTAGATATAGATAGGTATTATAGTATGATAATTAGAAAACGTAAATATTCATACGTTATTTTTCATATCAAATGAAAAATAGCAGTGATACATGTATACGTCCCATAACTAATAACAATATAACTGGTCATTAAAATTATAATCGCAATGAAAATGGAAGCCCAATCAATCGGCCGGCACATCTATACCAATGCTTCCGTGGATCATCATAGTTTATCATAGAAAAAGCGTAAAATAGCATGACGAATCGTAATGATTTTAAAAGAATTTTCGCTATTCGTAACACATGTTGATAACGGTAAATATTTGGATGATAATATTACGTCTACATAGCATGTATTCCCACACTACGGATTAGTTACGCTTTGAGGGATTAAGTTTTATATGACTTACTTTTTGATTGTGTTTTATTTAGCCGCCGTGGCTTACGATCATTCCCGATTGCATTTCTATTGGGTTTTGCCTTACCGGTGATGAATGCATTTAACTTCTGTAGATTATCTGTTAAAATTATGAAACGTTTCCGGGAAGATAAGCTGTTGAAGGGTCATCAGAGGTTTTTTTGCAAGATAGATAACTTTTAATAAAAGTTAGTTCATTACATTTTACATAAGTGATCACCACCGTCCATAGACACTAGCGACATCAGGGACGTCGCAAGTGCGATGCCAGCCTGTATATGGGAGAAGGGGGAGGGGAAGGAAAGGTAAAGAAGGAAAGAGGAAGGGAGGTGGGCCTCCGGCTTTCTCACTGACTGAACGAAACACAACAATGCAAGCACTGTTATTTCACGTCGGCTTTCTGTGAGAGGGGTGGTACTACCCCGGAGGAGCCAACCCATTCATGCTGAAACCAAAAATAGCTTCAGCGGGGCTCTACCACCTACAAAATTTGCGAGAGATTTGCAACATAAGAGTGAAGGTATTCGTCACAATGGTTCCTTTTCGAACATCTGCGGTTCTTTGCAAGATTCGAACCTACAACCATTGATACGGTGTCCAAGCTTACTTCTATTGACTCAACATCGTTTAAATTATAACTTTACTATAAAGCTATAAGAATCATATTTCAATAATATTATAATCACAATTCCCAATTTTGTGATACAGACTAGGCCTAGTACAGGTACTACAATGCAAATAAAAATATATAGTACTAGCTTTTGCCCGCGATTTCGTCCGCGTGGAATAGTTACTTTAAGTTAACGCTAAGTCCCGAATTCGAAACATTCTTCATTGGTGTTCCGCTCTTATCGGTCTTCGTTTCATGATATATAGCTTATAACCATACTCGATAAATGAGCTCACTGAATTTTTTTGTCAAATTGGACCAGTAGTTACTGAGATTACTACAACGTCACAACGACACAAACTCACAAACTTTACCTCTTTATAATATTAGTATAGATTTCGTTTGTCAAAATAATTAAGGCGGCAGTACCTTCAAGCAGTTCACAGGATGTTTCTTTCGCTGCAACATATATTCGTTATAACCTATGGTCATATTTAATAAACTTATAAATGATCTTTAACCCTGTTCGTAATTAGCCACTGACATAAGCTTTGCGGTCGAAATTAATAAAAAAATAATCGCCACCGTAAATAATTGTTTCGATTGAACGTTACGACGAAATCGAATGTGTAAACAATTTTGCAAAGAATAAAACATCACAATAAACGAATCCAAGGTGACTTCCATATTAATCGTTTAACCTTATAAAAACGAAGGCCCGCCAAATTATTTAATAAAACAATTAAACGCAAAATGATATCTATTTGCGTGGTATTTAAAATCAAATATTTTGGGTATTTTTACTCGAGTTCGCAGTCGAGGTTTTTCGAGTATTTCTTTCTACAGTCAAAGAGAAACTTGATGGTTGTTGCACACCGCGTACTTAGAATTCATATTATGTAAATTGGCGAAAAAAAACAATTAATTAGGAGGTTTTCCTCTGTTTGTCAATATCTTTTCTTTATTAGGTAGCTATTTCGTGCCATAAATAAAACATTTTTGGAAATGTTTTTGAAGTAAAACTTTATTTATGCGCGACTAGGAGGTGACTGGACGACGATGTAACGGAAGTTTGTTACGGCAATATAGCGCTACGTTTCTGTATCATCCAGTTTTTAAATATGTTTAATTTTGTCAATAAATCGTTTATAGTCAAATCAATCAAAAAATTTTGAACAAAGAAAATAATAATAATAAAAATCATACAATATAATTAACTATGTATATACAGGCGCGCGACCGTGCTGCTATCTGGATTCAATATAAGTGAGTAATAAATCAAATCAAAACTACATTATCTGTAGTGCCGTCTATCATGTACTTCAGAAATTTTCATCCCAGTCCGTTAGTGGTATCCGCCGCAAACTATGAACCCGTACCTAACGTTGCGCGTTATAAAAGACGTCCGCGACACATTTTTACCGACCCGCCTGATTCAATCACGTCAGCGAACGATCAGTACCAGCCTGACCCTCGAAACAGAGCGTGTTCACGCCCACGCCCGCGTAACCACAGATCACGCCGCCGTGGTCTGAGGGTTAATTTCGCTCCCGCACACCCGATTAGGCCTCCCACGGCAGCGGCTCAAGCCTAGGTTCGATCCCTCGGTAGGAAGCCCTTGAGTGCGTTACTTGCGCGATACGGTGACGCACAAATATACATCACTGCAACAACACTACACTATCACCCCCACTCACGTGTACGCTTACACATGAAAGTGGAAGGGTTTACTTTTTTCTCCCTTATCGAACTGAAAAACTCTCAATTTTACGATGGTAAATATATGAAGTTGTTGAGGCGTGTATGCTTGGTACACATATACGTTTCAACAACTCATACCTATATGAATAGTTAGCTAGGTTAGCTAAGATAGGTCGCGATTTTGCATGCAACAGGCAACCGCTAAGCCGAGGTGTGCCGTGCACCCTTGAGCTGTTTGTCAAAATAAAGTTGGCTGAGTGCCTTAAGCGCTCGCCTTAGTAGTCCGGTGAAGCTATTAAGACCTTGCTGGGTCAATAGCGTAGTCATTTCGAAAAAAAAAAGTAATTCAGAAATTAAATAACACAGGAAATATTATTAGCAACTATTTGTTATAAAGTAAATAAAATGCAGAAAAGTTCGCAAAAAAAATATTTATAAAAATATTAAATTGAATAACAATAAAAATCATACAATTAAAAGAAGTTTTACTTCGTGCGACGGTTACGCGCACTAATTTTTTTTAATATCATCGACGCCTCAAAGCTTTCATCATTACATATTATAAAAAAAAGGCTTCTGTCACATCTGTCTGGCTGTCTGTTTGTTTGCGATAAACTTAAAACCTACTGAGTGCATTTTCATGTGGTCTTCACCAGGTAGATACAATAAATGAGGAAGGTATATATAATAATATTCTATTCATCATATTCCACGCTCCTTATGTCTACAATCCTAACTGATATTATAAATGGGAATATAAGATAGTTTGTTACTCTTTCATGCCTAACTTCTCGACTGGTCACTGTGATATTTTTTTTAAACTTTATTTTTGGCAATCTTTCAGATTATTACTGCCATTATGGCGTAGTCAATAATATTACAAGCGTTGTGGGATCACTTCAATATTACGGCGTGTGAGTCAATATTCTAACAAGATGGTGGATCCCTTGTTAGAACCTTCCAGGGAGTTTTTGTTGCATCTCAGAATTTCATGCTCCTTGGTATTATTATTTTTCAATCACTTCACTTATGCACAATAAACTAACTATATCACGTAAAACACCGCCAAATGTACAAAACATAGAGTCAAATAACACAAGATTATGAATAAAATATAAAATCCACTACATGACAGATTAAAATCCCGCCAAAAACTCCAAATGTGTTTAATTGTGATATTTTGTGTTCATGCTGTCCCGGGCACAGAAAAAGTCTAATATCTAAAGAATAAGTTTGTAACTAACAAGGAGTTCTTATGAAGTTCTCTCCTCAACTAAAATCTTCAACACATTCAAGGATTTCAAACTACGTCAATCGAGGTGGTATCCAAATATTCTAACCAGGAAAAATTAAAAAAAAAAACGTTCACCGAAAATCGATGTGAAATTTTTACAGCCTAATTCTAAATCGAGATCGATATAAAATGTTAACTTTCGAACGGTCCGTTTATTATTTAATCGGTAGAAACTACCGATAACTGTTGTAAATATATAACATAATAACTGAAATGCGAAAATAATAACATCAATAAAAATAAATGTAGAATACGTTTTCGTTTTTACATAATCCGTTAAGTTACGTTCCTGGTTCTTCGTCTATATTTTTTTAAATTAGTATTCATATTTTATAGGATGTTCATTAGACGACAGGCATATGGATATATAGAACAGATATCTATTACATGTGGAATATATACAGCATTTATATATAGTGTACTGTAGTGCGCATATTACTCAAAAAATACATCTATATTTGATTAATTTAATACTAAATTAAAAGTTTACCTCTATACCCATATAAATTACAAAATATATAGTTTTTTTTGAGTGAAACTTTCCATAGTCGCAATTTTTTCGTCTATGTGTTGCATGTCGCATTACAGCTGGCCGCGGAGTACGGGAGAAGTGAAAAGCGTTCGGCGGAACAGCCAATGCTAATATGGCGGCGCCCACAGCTCAATTCAAATGATTCACGCTCGGTTTCTAAGATACTCGGTTAAACTACCAATAGTTATTGACTCAACAAAGTTACCCATAAGACAAACTGTCAAATGACCCATTGATTTTTACTGACATTTATCGTACGATTGTGTGTTCAGAAATGAAACTTTACAAGTTATCCAACCGGTAACGCTATTGAACAGATAAACTACAGTTAAAGTACTTCAGAAACCGGGCATCAGTGATTTAAATAAATATTATGCTCAGTGTTTAAAATGCCTCTATGGTTTTTTTTTTATATTCAACAGATACGCGCTTGGCCAGAATCTCACCTGATGGTAAGTGACGATGAGGCCGACGATGTATCGCGCTTACCAACTAGATGCCTATTCACTCTACTCTTGAAGACTCCCAAGTTATAAGATGTCGGGAAGACAGACGCCGGGAGTGAATTCCACTCCTTAGCCGTACGTATAATGAATGTGGAAGCAAATCGCTTCGTACGAATTACGGAAATGTCAAGCACGTAAGGGTGGAAACCCTTACGGCGTCTAGTCGTCCTCAGATGGAATGGGGACGGCGGAATTATATCATGTAATTCCTGTGCACACTTTTCAAAGCGTAATTTAATAAACGGTCTGAATGTTTGTATTTATTTTGTATTCTGTATTCTAATATGGAGATTTAAATTAAAAAGTATAGTTGAGTTTTTGGCGGGATTTCAGTCTGTCACGTAGTGGATTTTATATTTTATTCATAATCTTGCGTTACTTGACCCTATATTGTGTAAAGTCGGTGGTGTTTTATGTAATATGGTTAGTTTATTGTGCATAAGTGAAGTGAATGGAAAATAATGCCACGGAGCATGAAGTTCTGAGGTGCCACAAAAACTTCCTGGAGGGTTCTAACAAGAGATCCACCATCTTGTTAGAATATTGATTCACACGACGCTTAATATTGAAATGATCGTACGACGCTTGTAATATTATTGGCTACGTGACAATGGCAGTAATAATCTGAAAGATTGATTGCCAAAAATAAAGTTAAAAAAAATCATAGTTCGATATCTTGCTTATAAACTTTTGCCATTTCCAATAACTAAGTTAAGATTAAAAATGCGATTTTAATACCATAAATCGAATCATTTTCCGAAAATATTCAGTTAAATCGCTACGAACTGAAAACAGTTTGACTTGCATCGTGATTACATAAAAGCGTACGTTTATTTTTCAGTACTTTTAAAACTAAACTGTACAGACTATATATCGCAAAGGCAATGATATATACCAATAATAATCGACAGTATCGGTCGGATGTGTCGATCTCGGTTGATTAGTAGTCAATTAGCCATTCCCATAACAGCACCAATAAATGTATTCGGTGATTTCTAAGTATTTTGTTGTAATCAATTTTTGGATGTCGGCGTCCGTTTGTAGTAGAAACAAATGGTCTTTTTATTGGCGTACCGAATTTAGTGAGGTCGGTGTCGAATACGCTTACCGGACTTTGATTTTGGGTTCCGTGTGCTTTACAAAAAACCTTTTTACCAATATGATGTCTAACGTGTCTGTACTTTCCGATATTTGTGTGAAAAATTGGTGCAGGTGTTTGGGAATAACTAATAAAATACATTTCAATACTTTTTGGAAATGTGTGAATGTATGTCCGTCTATATGTCTCTTTGTTTGTATGAACACGCATCACTGCGAAAGTACAGAGTTCACAATAAAACTACAATAAAAAAACACAAAGAATATCTTCGAGAATAACTTAGTCTTTATTTCATTAACATTGTTTCACTCTATCAAAAGTTATTGTAATTGTAATGACGACACGGCATAAGTATGTCGGAGAGTTTTTGGATTTTAGTCTGTCATGTAGTGGATTTTATATTTTATTCATAATCTTGTTTTATTTGACTATATATTTTGTAAATTTGCTGGTGTTTTACGTAATATAGTTAGTTTATTATGCATAAGTGAAGTGAATGGAAAATAATAACACAGTGCATGAAATTCTGAGATGCCAAAAAAACCCCCTGGAAGGTTCTAGCAAGAGATCCACCATCTTGTTAGAATATGGTTTCACACGATGCTTAATATTAGAATGATCACACGAAGTTTGTGATATTATTGACTACGTGACAATGGCAGTAATAATCGGAAAGATTGATTGCCAAAAATAAAGTTAAAAAAAAGTTTGCCAGAAAAGTAGATAAGTAAATGGACTTAATACATTCATATGACTTTATTAATCACTGTTTTTACATAAGGTTCGACGCGGACAAACTCGCGGGCACAACTAGTGTGATATATAATTACATTTTTACTTATAGCGTAATGTTTGGATTTCATTAAAATAATAAAAGAAATAAATTGTTTATTGTTGAAACAACCATACAATTGTTTTTTGTTTTGTTATTTTGTTTGTTAATACATGGGTTGTGTTATACGCGTGGCACGTCAACAGATGATCACATTAGAAATGAAAGTCGAAAAGAAATTAAAGGAAAAATCTAGTAAAAGACAAAATAGTTTTTCGATTCATTAAAATACAATTATATTGTAATATTTTTTAAATATCTTGTATGGTTTATCAACAATAGTATCATCTTATTTAAACTAGCTGATTTCTGTCCGCTTCGTAAGGCATTAAAAATACATAGGGACAATTGAATCCAAAGAGCAAATAGCCTAGAATCATCTACAAATAAATTTCGTATCGAATAGTCAAATTGTTATATTAGTACTTTCAGTAGTACTGGTTTTGTACATGTTATAGATTTATTAAAAATCTTATTCAAAACGGAGAATATGTGTCATGTTTTATCTCTATCAATCCGAATATTAAATTCAGTAAATAAATTTGACCGAAAACTTATTTTAAACATTTTATATGAGACTATATGCCATATAATAGTAATTAGAGTATATGGGAAAGGCCATGAGAGATATTAAACAATTATCTACAGAACCTTAAAGTGATTAACTGTTCACAACCCCCGGGCGTGTCGAAAGGCCATCTCAAGAAGCCGAAAGCCGTGTGCCGGTTCGAAATTTTATAGTTTATAATTACTTGTGATTGCCGGCGTGACCCGACTAATTCGTACGATATCGTCTTTTTGTTACAGAATCAGAGGTCTTTCGCGCTTCACTTGTTCCTGCGTACGGTTGCACTGTTGTTTTAATTTTTTCCCCACATTCTTTTTCATCAGTTTTGTTTTTTTTGGTCTATAACAATTTGCGTTTGATCACAGTTTCATCTGATGGGAAATACTGACGAGGTCTAAGTTGATAAGTACGCTACACCTACATGAGAGACTGGGTCATAAGTAGAGCTGCCGGAACACATGTATAGGTGCTAGGCGAGCTTAGACAAAGTCCTCTCATGGCTACCACCATGCAGAATGAGTCTTACCATAATACATTGTTGTGGATTGCTTTTAGATCAGTGTAATAATTATTAATACATTTAAGAAACATGTGGCTCAGGGACTTAGCGATAGTCTGTTCCTACACCGTATTCTCAAGCGTAGCTTCAAATCCTGCGATGAAAATATAGTAAAGTGATAAAACTTCTAATATCCACCTGCTACCTATAATTGAAATTTACTAGTAAAGGTAATATAGGTATGTATTCCGGCAGCTGTTGAACTTGCGAGAGTTGCTCACGTGGATTACAACCTAAAATGGCCATAAAGAATGGAAATGCAAGCGCAAAAAAACAATATGGTCATTAAACCAAAAATAGTTAATAATAATTGAACAGTTAGTATTTAATAAATTACTAATAAAAAAAAGCGCTCACGGATACGATTTTTACATATACAAAATACTACATGTAAGCAAAAGGTGCGGACCAAGAGTCTGCAGAATAGAAATAACAAAAATAAAAAAAAAGAGTTGTTCACTACTATAGAAGTCTCGTTTGGTACGACGTTAACCTGCTTAGGCCTCCCACGGCAGCGGCTCAAGCCTAGGTTCGTTCCTCGGTAGGGAGCCCTTGAATGCGTTACTTGCGCGATACGGTAACAAACAAATATACAACACTACACGATCACCCCCACACACGTGCACGCCTACACGCGTACACATGAAAGTGGAAGGGTTTACTTTTTTTCCCTTATCGAACTGAAAAACTCTCTATTTTCCGATAATAAATATATGGAGGAGTTGTTGAGGCGTGTATGCTTGGTACACATATACGTTTCAACAGCGCATACATATATGAATAGTTAGCTAGGTTAATTAAGATAGGTCGCGATTTTGCATGCAACAGGCAACAGCCAAGCTGAGGTGTGCCGTGCACCTTTGAGCTGGTTGCCAAAATAAAATCGGCTGAGTGCTTTAAGCGTTCCCCTTAGTAGTCCGGTGAAGCTGTTAAAACCTTGCTGGGTCATTTCGAAAAAAAAACGACGTACGAACAACGTAATAATAATACTCGGAGTGCGTAAATAGACAGTTTATTTATATCTCGATATAAGGTACTAGACCCTGCTCGCGACTTCGTCCGCGTAGTAATAGTTACTTTGAGCTAACGTTAACACGCTTTTTTTACTCCAAATGAAGACATAGTTGACCTGGAAAGGTCTTTACAGCTTCACCGAACTATGGCTAAGACGCAGCGGAAGCTCTCAATAGGAAAACATCCCGAATGTGAAACATTTTTCATCAATGCTCCGCTGCTATTATTCTATAGCATATAATTTTCCTCGATGATTGAGCTATATAACACTGAAAGTACTTTTCAAATCAGACCAGTAGTTCCTGAGATTACCCCCTACAACGTCACAAACTCACAATGTCACAAGCTCACAGTCATTATCTCTTTTTAAGATTAGTATAGAAGTATAAACTAGTATAGATATAGATTTATACAGAAACGCAATCGTTCATTTGTTTGTTCTATTTATAATGCATACAATAGTTTCAGCCAGTCTGTCAAAGAGGATGACATACTTAGTAGCTACACTTTCTTAAACCACATGTAATATCAGGAAAAATCACAGCTAACATGCTATCGTTTCATAAAGATGTTTTTCTTCATCGAAAGATCCGACCTATGTATAAGATTCGAACCCAAATCGGTCAACGTAATCTCTTATCATCGCATTTCTCGCAATCTAGAACATTTATTTTAAATAGGTCTTAAATGCAACGTAATGCTGAAATATTGGTTACCGCTTGGGTTACTATTTTGCCAACGCAACAATTTACATCCTAAACAGAAGTTATGTCTGTTATAAAACTTATTTTCTAGTTAATGGTATATCAAATTTTTTTTTGCATAACATTTACTCACCTTAGTTTTGCTTCCACCAATAGACCCAGGCCGTATCGAACCGGTCTCATAAAACCTGGTCAGGATTTTGGAGACGCAGCCATGAGAGACCAGAAGCTGTCGACTGATGTCGCAAGGCCTGACGCCCATTATTGCGAGCTCGACGATTCTTTTCCGCACCACATCGGGGAGAGGTCGACCGTTGACAAATACGCCACCCAGTTGGTTAACACCCGCTTGGCCTGTTGAAAGTAATTCATTGTATTTCTAATCTATATATATAAGAAAAATGAAGTGTCTCTATGTAATAACAAAATACCAATTTTCTAGAGACTGCATATGACAGTAGTGTACATGATGCTGCTAACAAAAATCTCATTCATAAAATTTTTGTCTGTTTGTGTGTTTGTTCCAGGTAATCTTCGAAAGCTGAAAGGATAGGTGGTGGCGTAGGCTATTTTATTTTAGACCAGCTGTTGCTCGCGGCTTGTTAATTTTTCATAAATCATATTATATAAATATGTCTTTATTGGATGTGAAAAAATCGTGGGGCTCGAAGGTCTCGATCAAAGGGATGTTAATTTGATATTCGCAAGTTCGAACATAGCATGTAGCAATATTTTTTGGAATCTGTGTAACATATATTTATTTAAATTGGTAACATTATCAGCTGGTTATGAAGAAGAGTATCATGAGGAAACCTAAACTTGAGAAATGTTCTTGGGGTATCGTCGTATGTGTTTTTTTTTCTCGAAATGACTATTGTCCCAGCAAGAACTTAACAGCTTCACCGGACTACTAAGGCGAGCGCTTAGGGCACTCAGCCGATTTTATTTGACAACTAGCTCAAGGGTACACGGCACACCTCGGCTTGGGCTGTTGCCTGATATGTGTAATTCGCGAACTATCTGAGTTGACCTAAGCTAGCTATTCATACATATATCAGTTGTTGAAACATATATGTGTACCAAGCATACATACCTCAACGACTCCTGTATATATTTCGTATCAGATAATTTTCTAAACTATTTCAGTTCGATAAGGGAAAGAAACAAAACCGTTCCACTTTCATGTGTAAGCGTGTACGCGTGCACGTGTGTGGAGGTGATATATGTGTAATGTTGTTGCAGTGATGTAAGATTTTGTGTAACTGTATCGCGCGAGCAGCGCACTCAAGGGCTCCACGCCGAGGGAACAGACCTAGGCTTGAGCAGCTGCCGAGGGGGCCCTCATCTGGTATAGTCGTATGTGGGAAAATATAGATCAATGGATTTCTTTGGGTTTGAAGTCGTTAATACATCGTGGGCTGATGTGGTTATTATGCCCTTATCTTCGTTCGAGAAGAGACCTATGACACTGTAGTGAGTCTCTTACTGGCTGATGTGATGATTATAGAAGGAACTATGCGCTTTACGTAAAAACCGATTAAACGTTAAAGTTTATTAAAAGCTCTGAAGCCAAAACGTTATGTTAATCGTCTATTGCAGTTTTAGTCACGTTTTTTTGTCTACCATTTTGAAAATTATCTTTTTAATATAAAGATGTAACATTCATTCAATCGGCACACATGTACGTAATTTTTTCTTCAAAGTCATATTTCTTTTGCTCCACATTTGTTACTAACAAATAGTTTGTCAATAACTGTAGGTGGCAGAGCCACGCTGAAGCTATTATTGGTTTCAGCATAATTGGGTCGGCTCGCCCGGTGTCCTACCACCTGACCCGCAGAAACACTCACGTGAAGTATCAGTGCTTGCATTGTTGCGTCTCGTTCGGTCTGTGAGAGCGCCGGATACCCATCTCCCAACTCCCCTTCCCTCCTCCCCCAAACACAGGTTGGGAAGGCACTTGTGACTCCTCTGGTGTTGCATGTGTCTATGGACGATGGTGATCACTTAGCATCAGGTGGCCCACCTGTTCGTTTGCCTCCTATAATATAAAAAAACTCTCCTCATTTCTTAATAAACTAAAGTCGACCTTTATAATTGTAGTCTGTGTATTTTATAATTTAAAATAATACTCAAACTTGACCAATCTATTTGACCAGCTGCCATAACTTTATTACATCGATAGACAAAGTAATTTGAAATTGACTACACATAACAATACTTTTACAATAGAAATATCCAAGCCTTTTTAAGTGGCCAGTTCTTCATACATTTTTCAATACGAATTTTACAAAACAGTTTATGATAACATAAATAACAGTAGCAATTATGTTTAAAACATAAATCGAAAAGGTAAGCTCATTAACAAATGATACATTAACGTCTCAATTATTTGGGAAGTTGATAACTCTGTTATTTTATGCCAACGGACCCCACACACCTGCCTTTCGGCCCATTTCGCCTAATATTTATTTGATTGCCAAATCCACGGAACATCACCTTAAGGGGCCCGCTCATTCTAGAAACAATAAATAAAAAAGTTCAGATCTGTTTGATACGCAAAATTTATTGTTTACCTTTTTTTAATTATAGAAAACATTGTATTAAATTGTTTTTTTTTTTCGAACTGACTACGCTATTGACCTAGCAAAGAGCAAAGTCTTAACGGCTTCACCGGACTACGAAGGCGAGTGCTTCCAGCATTCAGTCGATTTTATTTGGGCAACTACCTCAAGGGTGTACGGCACTCTTCGGCTTGGGCTGTTGCCTGATACATGCAATGCGCGTCCTATCTTTTTTTTTTACGTAGGAAAATCCCTTGTGGATACCTGCCCTCCCGGGGGAGAGGGTGGGTTATGTTCGGCTTACAAGGACTAAAACCCCACGGTGTACCGACAGACCGTAGTGTTGGGGCGGCAAGGGATCATTCTAAGCTATTCTTCTTAGATAGCCGCTCCAACGGTCCGCCCGGCAGAAGGTGGCCGCCAGGCTCCTACCTATAGAGAGGCAACTGGGTACACACCAGCTGCCTCCCCTCATCCGCCGGACCTGTGCAATGAGGGGATGAGCTCCCCGACTACATCACCCCAGGTCCGGCTACGGTGGCAGGAGGAGTTGGGCAAAGCGCCGCCTCCTCCTGCCGGTCCTCCGCTGGCGAAGACGGCCACTGAGTGGGTCCGCCTCACGGACTCTCTCCGCTGCCTCCTTTTGCGAGATGACTTCCTCACAAAAGGAGCTATCTGATCTAACTTAAGCTACATATTCTTACCTATATGAGTTATTGAAACATACGAGTATATGTGTACCAAGCATACATACCTTGACATCTCTTATATGTATTTTGTGTTGGATAATTTTTCTAAACTATTTCAGTTCGATAAGAGAAAAATAAAACCCTTCCACTTTCATGTCTAAGCATGTATCGTGCACGTATGTGGAGGTGGTATGTGTAATGTTGTTCAGTGTTGTGAGATTTTGTGTCACTGTATCACGCGAGCAGCGTACTCAATGACTCTACGCCGAGGAATCGGACCTAGCCTTGAACCGTTGTCGAGGGAGGCCTAGTCTGGTGTGCGGGAGCGAAATTTACCCCCAGACCACGGCGACGTGATCTGTGGTTACCTATTTATATAATTTAATATTATATATCATGTATATAAATACTAGGTTTTGCTTGCAGCTTCGCTCGCAATTATGAAGGTTTAACTTATCCATCTGGAACAGTATTTTTCTCTATATGAGATATACCCGTGTCTTTTTTTGAACCCTTGAAAACGTATATTGCACAGTCTTAAGATGTTAATGAAGATTTGAGTTATCCATCGTGACCCCTTACGACATGTAAGCACAGTTTCAATATAATTGATTGTGTTTAAGAGCTGAAAGCGTAAGTATTTACTTATTACAAGAAATCACAGCCAGTATTTACGATAAATAATAGTATCAACAAACATGAAAAGCCACGGGCATTACTAGTGTCATATGATTTCACGAATTAACATTACGGTATAAAGGAAACGATCAAGCAATCCGCTTAAATGAGATCCAAAGATGCGTTTTGTCCTTTAATGGCTGCCGTTAAAGACTTCCACAATAAAGCCATAAAACAATCGGCGGCCACTATACAATTTATTACCTTAATGCAATAAAATTAGCGTTCTAATTTGTTTGGAACAATTGGATTATATTACGTTTTCTACAGCGACAAGCGCTCCTGTCTGTGCCATTTCACGGCCACGCGAGAGCGACCTATCTCTTCGGATGCAAATTGCTTTGTTTTACGATCTCTCTCACTGGTTCGGGTAATAGCGTTAGCTCATGAAGAAGAATCGACCTTATTATAATCACCCATTGAGTATAAATTACTATAAACATTTTCATAACGCCATTGATTGTCAATTAAATAATCCTATATAGCTGATTAAAGTCTATGTTTCTACGAAAACTGCTAGTGTTGGATTGATTGCAGTTTTAGTGGAAACTTTAATTAATGCACATTTAACGTGGGGAAGTTGTGATTTGAGAGCTATAATCTCTTTGACCTAACTTTATCTTGTGAGGAATGTTATGTTCTTTGCAGGACGAATAATTTACGGCAACATGTGGATGTTGGTGGTTATAAGTCAATTTTACTGATTATTGCAACGGTTGTAGTTACTAGAGCCACGCTGAAGCTATAACTGGTTTCAGAATGAATGGGTCGGTTCAGCCGGGGTAGTGCCACCCTCTCACAGAAACACTAACGTGAAGTATTAGTGCTTAAAACGTTGCGTTTCGATCGGTCAGTCAGAGCGCCAGAGGTTCACTTCTTCTCACCTTCCTCTTCTCCTCTTTCTTTCTTAGCTCCCTCCCCAATAGGCGTGAAAGGGTGAGCATTTCACGTTTCTTATAGTGAAAGTCAAGATACTAAAAATTAATTTCATCATTGTGTGATTGTTGCAATGTCTATACTAATGAAATATGTTGATCATATGTTAATACTGAGAAGTATTAAAAATAGACAGTTTTAAAGGGAAGGCTTATTTTATTTATGCGATATGAAGCGATGATGGCTTAGTAGTTAGAGGGTTCGGACACCGTATCGATCGACGTAGGTTTGAATAGTTGCGAGTAAACCGGAGATTTCGGTGGGGAAAAACTTTGTCATGAAGCCGTAGCGTAGTGGGGCTTCTTCTAAGTGGACCTGACTAGCTGTCAACCCAAGCACCTATGTGTGTGTTTGCAGCAACAGTTGAGAGCTAAACTGTTCACATCTAGAGTAGCTCTCATTTAAGACCACAACGTTATTTACCTTTAAATGAAACATTTGGCCAAACGCCTATAAAGATTAAAAAAAAATGGCTAATATAATATGGCATGGTGGAGCTGATGCTAGCCACAATCAGCCTAGTCACACCAGCCTTAGTTACAATTAAGCCCTTGTCTTTGAGAAAGTAACTCTTATGAAGAACTTTTAGTAAAAATAGAAGCTGTAGCATGTGATCTTTACTTCTTTATGTCTTGTAGATGCGTTGATTACAATATCACCTTATGTTAGATGGAGATGTGGCTTAAAACGGAAATGCGTGAAACCTAGAGGAACTGACATTGACAACAGCTGTTGGAACACATTTTTTTATTGACGTGGAGAAATCACATATGGATTCCCACCCTCTCAGGGGAGAGAGTAGGTTATATCCGATTAGCATAGACTAAAACCCCACGGTGTACCGTTCGCCGCATGTTAGGGGCGGCTAGGGACATGTCTGGCTGTCTCCTGAGATGTTGGAACACGTCTATGGATGTTTGAAAGTGACATTTTACCTCGAGGATTGAAAAACATAACATGTATACTATGGTATTTTATGTATTGTATATTACCTATACTTCTATACTAATATTATAAAGAGGTAAAGTTTGTGAGTTTGTGACGTTGTGATGTTGTGGCGTTGTAGAGGGTAATCTCAGGAACTACTGGTCCAATTTGAATAATTCTTGATAATGTTATACAGCTCAATCATCGAGAATGGTTATAGGCTATATATCATCACGCTAAGATCAATAGGAACGGAGCACAGATAAAAAATGTTTCAAAATGGGGATGTTTTTTCCTTTTGAGAACTGCTGCGTGTTAGTGTTGGTGTTAATGTATCTATTCCACGCGAATGAAGTCGCGGGTAGAGGCTAGTATAGAATAGTTAGATTCAACGTAAGCATCGAAGATATGTCTCTCGAAGTAGGCCTACTTTGTTTCCATTCGTCCATTATTGGACAACCCATACTCAGGAGTTACAATTCTAAACCCACGCCTAAAAACCTTTCCCTAATTGGTACTGTTGATTTTCTTCACCGAAATTCGATATCCATTTCAACATCTGTACCAATTATTTGTAATAACATGTAAAATTTAATCTCCCTCTATAAACCCACTCGGATATAAAAAAAATTACAGTTAAAATCAGTGTAGATAAAATCTGATTTGAGTAAAACCTCGTTAAACTTTTGATGTGGCGTAAAATACGTGACCATATGATCGGGTTTCACGGTTGCCATGAAGAGAATTACTCGAATCATCTTTATTATGGTTTATTCGCCTTAATTTCGATCAACCTGTATACCTTTGTCGGCTTCCGTAGACTAGTGGCAGAGAGGCAAAGTCTAAAAAAGCGGCTATTAAATATTTTGAACGCTTTGGAACGTTTTGTACTATTATTTGTTTGATTCTTCTAAGGTTTTTGCGTATGGATCTCGAACTAAGTCTGGAATCACGGTTATGTCTATATAAAAATCATAATATAAAGTCCCTTTCGCAATGCTTGTAAACTAAAGGTTTTGCATCCAATTTGTGTTGCATATATATTTTAGTCACACCTGCAACTGCTTCTCTTGTATGTTTTTTATGTATCCTACTATTTCTATTTTATTAATTTCTATTTATTATAAATTCTATTTATTATTTTTTACATTACTTACTTTCCCTATATATATATTATAATTCGTAATTCTAATTCATATTTACTTTTTACGCACCGTGACTCGCATTGGGTTCCAGCTAAAAATCAGCGCTAAGTGTTACTCATAACACTTCAGCATATGCTGAGCTGGATACCATTTCATAATGCTCCCATATTTATTTATTTATTTTATTTATTTATTTATTAAAGGAAGACCAACAGCATTATTTAACAAGAATTGCTACGGAAAAATATGTAACAAAAAACCATTTACAGGTCTCCACGAATAGGCATCTGGATACATAATTATTATGTGGATTACAGTTTACTAAACAACGCAATCAACACTTATTTAAATTTAGAAAAAAAGTCAAGGTTGAGTACCCGTCTCACTGAGTCTGGTTTGATACAAAATATATCAAAATTGAATGTATTAGTTTGTCTGTTTAAACTATTACCCGCCCGCCACAGAAATGCATTTTGACGATAATTGCTGGAAACTAATGGAAGATGGATCGGCGTATAGTTTCTCACAACTTTTGTAGGAACATTAAAACTTATATTTTTTAGAAGGTCTGGACAGTCGATTGCACCGCATATGATGTTCATTATATACGTTATGTCAGCTATATCACGACGTGTAGCTAGGGGCAAAAGATGAAATTTACCGCATAACTTCAGGTAATCATCTGAAGAGTATTCATGTTTTAGGCGATAGCAAAGGTATTTGAGAAATTTTATCTGTATATTTTCAATACGAGATATATATATGTCATAGCGCGGGTTCCAGACCTGGCAAGCGTATTCAAGTGTACTACGGACAAATGTGCAGAATAAGATTTTGAAGGTCTTGGCCTCTTTAAAATTATTCGACATCCTCATTACAAATCCTAGGGCCCGGGATGCCTTTTATATGCATATGTTATTTCGTCTTGTATACTTGTATGTTATGGTTATGCGTTATGAATAAAATATTTCTTTCTTTCTTTCTTTTCGCGTCTCTCTGTGTGTTCCCTTACTCCTTCTAAATTACGCAACTGATCTTGGTATAGTCCTCAATATCACCTAGAGATTTTTACTGGAAGGTTTATATAATAAGAATGTAAATCTAACACGTCTGTACTTTTTAATAAGTAATAGAATACATTTTAATCATTTTTAGAAATGTCTGTCTATCTGTTTGTATGAACACGCATCACTGAGAAAGTACTGAGTTCACAACAATATCAAAAAAAATAAAGCATATCCTCAGGAGTAACTAATTTTTTGTTTCATTAAAATCGGTCCACTTTTTCAAAAGTTATTGTAATTTGAATGACGATTGGAGTTAAGTACGAGAGAAGAGTAGTAATCTATACTAATGTCATAAAGCTGGAGGGTCTGTTTGTTTAATAGGATGAACGCGCTAATCTCAGGAACTATTGGTCCGATTTGAAAAGTTCTTTCAGTGTTATATAGTTCATTTATCGAGAAAGGTTATAGTGCTGGCACATTAATAAATTCACGATTACTAATTTTTGTAATATACACAAAATTTTGCAAGTTTTACAAAGTAATCTGTTAACATTTGCATTCTATAGAAGCTTTCTGCACATAAAATTATCTCTACTCCAAGTTTACACTAACGTATAACATCACTCGGGCGACGGATAAGTTCCAAGTAATATTTCAGCGTAAAAGTTTATGATAATGTTTTATTTATATGTATACTATTTCTTATTATATTCCAAATCTATTATTATTTATGTACAAAGGAAAGAATAAAATGAAATTCAGAGCATAAATATATTTTGCATAGAAAATTTCTTTTTTAATATATCTGGTTATTTCCTATTGTTCTTTCCCTAATTAACACATCGCTCTGTAATTGTTAGAGCCACACTGAAGCTATTACTGGTTTTAACATGAATGTGTCGGCTCGACCACAACCCGACCCACAGAAAACCGACGTGAAGTAACAGTGCCTGCATTGTTGCATTTCGTTCGGTCAGTGAGAGCACCGAAGATCCACCTACCCTACCCTCCGCTCTCCCCTTTCCCTTTCCCCCAAACACAGGCTGGTAACGCACTTGCGACTCTTCTGGTGTTTTTGGTGTCTATGGACGGTGAGGATCACTTAACATCAGGTGACCCGCCTGTCTGTTGGCCTACTATGATACAAAAAAAGAGAGCTGTGTTGTGGATATACAATGTAAATAAGTTTACTTTATTCACATAAGTATGGAATATTACAACGTTGTTGAAAATGATTTGTCAGGTAATTAATTATTTTAACTCCACTCCACTCCACAATGTTGCTTAGTGTTCGATTACATGTTACACTTATGAAGAGATCACCTAACTTACATATATATTTACATGGTATGAAATATTACTTTCGAGGAAATTTAATTATACGTTTATATATTAACACCGTTATATAGGAAGTAACAGTATCGTGATTTCATTTGAAGTTTACATATATATATATATATATAAAGATAGATGAGAGAAGAAAAATCTTTATTTTTAGTAATATATGCACTTGTGAAGGTCCACGTGCAGACGCGAATAAAACATGAATTAAAATATTACCGTTTCTTAAAATAAAAATAAATAAAGTTAATTGTACATCAGGCGGTAGAGCCAAGCTGAAGTTATTACTGGTTTCAGTGTGAATGGGGCGGCTTGACCGGGGTAGCGCCACCCTTTCACAGAAAACCGACGTGAAGTAACAGTGCTTGAATTGTTGCGTTTCGTTCGATCAGTGAGAGCGCCGGAGATCCACCTACCCCCTTTCCCACCCACCACAGGCTGGCAACGTATTTGCGACTTCCCTGGTGTGGCAAGAGTCTATGGACGACGGTAATCACTTAACATCAGGTCTGTTTGTTTACCTCCTTTGATATAAAAAAAAAATTGTCGACTGTATGTAAAGTCATCAATCACAATGGGTGGCACCTATTTCCTTAGTTCTTTTTTTTGGTTATTTAGAGGAAAGTTTGCATGAAACAAAATATTTCGCAATCATACGATAAATTTGAGTCAGTATTCTCTATAAAAAGTGAGTGGATTAGTGATTACGAATTACGAAGATCTCTAAGTACAAAAAAAAATAAGCCGTCACAGGACGCCTGGTAGATGTGAAACATTGAAATTGTTTTGTATAATTTATATGCCTAAAAGAACAGATTACGACAGGAAGGGCGCTAGGTCGTCGATGCGTGCTGCGTAACATTAGTATAAGGAGTGGCCAACAAAACAATTTATATCTTATATTTATACAGATAGGGTTGCAAATGCTTTTGCGTATTTCGTTAATAGTGCAAAGTTCGTATTTTACTTCGTCACGTCGCTAAGCCAACAATCAGCTTTAGCTGCGCCTATAGATGTTTTACATCAAAAAAGTAAAATATATATTAAACTATTAAAGTATTTCTAAATTACAATAAAATATTAATAAGTAACGTGAGAGTCGATATCGGTGAAGCGATTGATTTATCGAAATTCATATTCCTGTTGCCATACTGTTCTTAATATATAGTGTTATGACATTAATACGCTCCCAGTTTTACAGTCGGTCGACCGTAAAACCTTCGCGCGATTTTTTTGCCTCTCTCTTCTGACCAATATCGGTTGTATATCGCTAAATTTATAGCAAATTTTACAGCTTGTGACCGATTTTACAGCGCCGACGATTGCTGCGGTATTAGGGCACGTCCAGGAGCAAAGTACTGGTGTTAATATTATATGGCATGTCTTGTTTTTATTATGAATGTTTTTAACCGTTTTACTGTTTGAAGCCCGCCTACCTTGAGTAATACAAATTCAGATGTGTTTTTTATAAGTGTCTTAGGAAACGGATTTGTTATTCTTTATTTTGATTGATGAAGTACTAAAAAAATCTATTGGTGGAGTGGAAACCATCAGACTCACATAATAGATACCCCTATCTAACCTAACTAGTACGGCGTCAATAGCTACAGAATAAAAAAGAATAAAGAGTATCGGTCTAGAAATAGAAGATATAATGTTTCAAAAAAAAAATTTGGACAACCCTACACTCTCTTTCATACGAACAGTTTAAACAGATATAAATTCAAACAAATAAAATTCTGTAAATATTTGTCAGTTTGTTTTACATTAAAAAGAAGATTAGAAGAAGACTAGGGTTATATTAGAAATGTCTTTTTTTTTAAATAAGACCTAATTAGTATGTCGTTTTTAAATACTTTATAGATTTTTAATTTTTGACCACACTCTCATAAGGTTGAGGTTTAAGATGGTAAATTTACGAAACTCAGAAGGAGACTGCTTCTCAATTGCAACTGCCGAAATACACCTATGGGCGTTTTATGACAGATCTTCAACTTGAGAATCACAGCTATCTGTACATCCTTAAAAAAACCTTACCATCATGTTGTAGTTACACAATCTTATAATTCACCGAAAACTTCTGTTAATTCTCTAAGCTTTAAAAGCTTTATCAGTAGACGCGGTGTCGTAGTATGCGTTTTTTTTTTTAAACTCGTGTTAAAACAGAACAAAATGTCTGCACAGAGTCATAAGAATTGCAGGCAGATGAAAAAAAATAGTGCGAGTAATCGACACGCGCGATTGCAGTAAAACTTGTTATTTAAATTCCGAATTAGGTAATAGATGGCACTGCAGATAATGAAGCTTTGATTTAATTGGTTACTTACTTACATTGAAACCAGATGGCAGCACGGTCGCGCGCCCTATATACATAATGAATTCTATCGTATGATGTTTATTATTAATAAATATGATATATATTTTTTATTGATTTCTTCATAAACTATTGATTGATAAAATCAAACCTTCAAATCTTAATAACCGGATAGTACAGAAACGTGACGTCATATTGCCATAACGGACTTCTGTTGTATTGTTGTCCAGTTACCTCCAAGTCGCGCCTAAAGAAGTTTTAGTTAGAAATTCAAAACAATAGAATAACTGTATAACCTTTTCAATTTTTGTTAATTAATTATAGTATGTATTATTTAAATTTCATAATTTATATTGTATTAAAATTACTAACATTTGTCAGGTTTCCATATCTATTGGCACTTCGAGCTATAATTGTGTACAATTTAATACAGTTTATGAATTAATTCAACATATGACGCCCATAATCTTAATACAAATTATAAATATTAGATGTACACAGGCTGTTATACTACACGTCGCTAGTCTGATGCAAGCCAAGCTCAATACGATCGGTCATGCTTGTGCGTCATGCGTCATGCGTGTCATGAAGCGTAATCATACGTTTATCTTCCAACAAAAAAAAAACATTCAACGCGCCTAAAAAAAATTCAATTAAAAATGGATGATGTAAATTTATGAAAATACTAGCTGGACGGCAGACGCTGTTCCACCCTGATTATAAAATAAATCATCGACAAATTATATACAAAAACCTTCCTCATGAATCATTTTATCTACTCGTGAAAACCGCATGAAAATCTGTTCAGTACTTTTTGAGTTTACCGCGAACATACAGACGCAGTAGATGACTTCGTTTGTAGCTTGAACAAGCAGTATCTTCACATACTTGTCAAGGAAATAAATAAAACGAATAAAAAAATAAAATGTTATGTGTTTTGAGTGGCTTAAATAAACATTAAATTATTAAATGACTCACTATAACCGGTTCGTATTAATTACTTATACAAAAATTATGTTTTGCTCATTAGAATATCAGAATAGTGAAACGTTTGCGTGGGATCTTTACATACTACTAATATAAATGTGAATATGTAAGTTTGTTTAACTAATTTCAATTAGTATATGTATGGAAATTCCAGAAAAATCGGTCCATGCCTGGGTTCGAATCTGTAGATAACGAAATGACATTAACCAAGGTAAGACAACAAAGAGAAAAAAAAAAGAATTTTCTATTTGAGATATGGTTAATTAAGAGCATACATGCTATATTACAAAACAAAAAAAAAACTATTGCTGTTTGTACATCACATAAAAACTATAGTATTTTGTTTTTAGTTTTACAGATTATACGTTTGGGGTAAAATATATTTTGTAAAATAAAAGCGTTTTTGCTTTTTTTTCTGTAGTCAATTATATTGCTAAAATAATGAACAATGCAGATAAACTCACGGGTATCTCCTAGTCTAGTATGATATAAGGACTAGCATTAATAATAATAATGTATTTAAAAGAATTTTAGAATATTTTCGTATGATATTTTTAATAATATAATAATAGACTTCGTTTAAAATGTATAATACTGTGATATAAAATATAAATAAATAAAAATTAAGCAGAACATGTTTTGTTGGAATTTCTAATATGCATATTTTTTTATAAATATGTTTAAATAAAACTTTTTCAATCCGTTACTTTATTTAATCCGCTTCATATTTTGTTGTATGAATATTAAAAAAATTGCTAATGTCAATCTGAGACCATGAATTCATTTGACAAAATTCCGAACATTTTTATAAATACAGCAATATTATATCTCTCAATCTTAATATAGTAATAATTTAGACTATGGACAGATGTCGATGTGAGGAATACAGAGATGCTGTGAAGAAACTTAAAATATATACTGTTGGAACATTTAGACCAGATATAATCGATAATTATGACAGTAAGTTAGAATTAGTAATCTATTAATCTATAACGCGTATTAAGATTGAACGCTTGCTAAAAAGTATAAACGCCCAAAGAAAGAGAGGCGCTTTTGTTAGGTCTGAAAAATGTGGTTAGTAAGACAAGTTGCTGCAAGGGGGAATGGGGACTTGTGTTACTGCCGAGTCTATTTTCTGCCATGCTCGGCAGTGAACAGGTGTGGTGAGCTATGGCCTCCTTCTGCGAGCAGGTTATCTTGCAGAAGGAGGTGATGGAGAGGACCCGTGAGCTAGACGCTCTAAGTGGCCCTACCCGCTAATGGAGGACTCGTGGGAGGAGGCGGCGATTTGCCCAACTCGTCTCATTACCGTAGCTGGACCTGAGGGGATGGGCCGGGGGCATCTCATTATTGTACAAGTCCGGCTGACGAGGGGAGGCAGCTGGTGTGTATCCAGTTTGTCTCCCTATAAGGAAGGACTCTGTTGGTCACCTTCCACTGGACGAACCGTTGGGGCGGTTATACAAGGTACGAGGTATATAAGTACGATTCTTTTCCACCCCAACAACATGGTCTGTCCTGAGGATTTAGTCCGTGCGAATAGGGCAAAATCCACTCTCTCTACCGGGATGGTGGGTATAAGAGATTTTCCTACGTTAAGGAAAAAAAGGTTTAACCCTATTTGATGTTGATTGTATATAGTCATGAGGTGTAGTAACAAATTAATATCATATAGATATTTATATATCCATATACATTTTTAAGGAAAGGGATTTGACGTGTGTTGGGTTAAACATGGCGTCGATTATGATGATATGAAATTTAGCAAACCTAAAGCGAGAAAAGCTATCCAGCGAGACGAGTTGCCCGGAAACAGCTTGACTAAGGAAGACCGCAAAACTGAACAAATGTGGTGTCCATTCATGACACCAGTGCGACAAGGTGAATGAATAAGGTGTGAATTCTGAATATTCACAAAAAAGTTCTATTTTTTGTAATAAATTTCTACACCAATAAAACAGAGTTTGTATTAAGCATAGTTGTTAACTAGCTGATGCTTGCGATTTCGGCCGAGTGGTATAGTTACTTATGGCTAATGCTAATACGAAGTGAAAGCTCTTAAAAAGAAAAATCCCCGATTTTAAAACATTCTTCATTGTTACGCCACTTCCATAAGTCTTAGCGTGATGACATATATAGCCTTCCTCGATAAATGAGCTATCTAACACTGAAAGGATTTTTCAAATCAGACCAGTAGTTCCTGAGATTAGCGCGTTCAACCAAGCAAACAAATAAACACTCTAGCTTTATAATATTAGTATAAATTGCACCAATTTTTTGTTTCTTCTTTTGAAGTGAAACTTCTAATGCAATTTCCAACAAGGTTGCGTTAAACTTAACGCTATCATGGAGTATAAAGTTTGTCTTACAGAAACAATATGATTTCATTAAAAATCAATTTCTACCTCTTCCTATTTTCATTTTTACATTACGAAGCTTCACTTCTTCTGCGCGGAGAGACTCCACGTACTATTTTTTATGCAATTCCCTCTAAATGTTAAAAATACACGCCACCATAAATGAAGTTTTGAATTTTGAATCAGGCTTTCATGAGACAGGCATTGTCTAGTTTGGGGTCATAGTATTTGTATTTGCAGTATTTATAAATCAAAAATTTGTCTTTAAGCATCTATATATTTAGCATTACAATTTATCATTAGATGAGATTGTGATAAAATGTTAATTTTTTAAAGTATTAGTAAAAATTACACATTAGTTACATTTTCGAATATATTAAATGCGTTATATTAAGTGAAAGAAACCGGTCCAACACGATTTTATTATAGACAAATTTAATGCAAACCGAATTTAGTTTATACCATTTCCGATGTTAAAATGTTTTAAGTACTTTACTTATTTTATATCGACTATCAATAATTCTTCGTACGCGCCGTGAACAAGTTTTCAAAGGTTAAATTAATTAACAATAATAAAAAGAAATAAATTTTATGATGTAAAATTGTAACACAGTTGTAAACAGTCAACTAGAAAACCGAATCTGATGTTTTAGATTTAATTTGATATCAAAACTGGTCACACCGAGTCATAGTCATGGTAATAATTGAGTGGATATGACCGCTATAATCTTGTTTTTATACACAACAATACATCAATGTTTATTTCACTAAAATGTTATCTAATTTTTTTTTTTATGTTATAGGAGGCAAATGAACAGGTGTATCCCTGATGTTAAGTGATCACCAGCGTCCTTAGAGACCAGCAACACCAGAGGAGTCGCAAGTATGTTGGGTCGCAAGAGGGTAGGGAGAGGAGAGGCGGTGGGCCACCGACACACTCATTGACCGAAAAAAAACGCAACAATGCAAGCACTGTTACTTCACGTTAGATTTCTGTGAGAAGGTGGTTTTACCCCGGACAAGCTGTCCGACCCATTCATGCTTAAACCAATAATAGCTTCAGTGTGGTTCTATCACCTTCTAAAATATTAAATTATCAACTAAGAATTTGAAAATATTTAATACAGTTCATTGCTACTCACCATGAAGAATAACCAAATGCGATATGATACAATACAGTACCTATGAATGGAATCTAATTAAAACAGCAGGACATGAAACCTCTCGTAATATATCTTCCAACCATCAAAATAATCAATTATAATTTTTATTATTTTTAGTAAATTATGATGTACCTCATGGTCTGAAAATCATGTGAGGTTTATTCCTCTAATTAATAAAAATAGTTAAGCCCTTTAGCTTATATTAGATTATTGCATGAAACTCACTACATACTATAAAATAATGTCTTCTACCACGTCTTCTGTTTATCTGTTCGTCTGTTCGCGATAAACTCAAAAACTATTGAACGAATTTTCATGCGATTTTCACCAGTTGATAAAGTCATTCATGAGGATGGTTTAGGTATAAAATTTGTCTAGGTTTTTATTACAGCGGAATAACATCCGCCGGGCCCGCTAGTTGTACATATGATGACAAACTTAAAGGAATTGACCTATTTATTTTAGCCGAAATTTTATTAAAAATGCGTGGGTGTAATTAATACCTATGGAATATTTTTCATAATGCAGAAAAATAATAGTATAGTTTGTAATCGACCACAATACAAACTTATACGCTACAGACAAAATTATATTTATGCAGAAAAACAAATTAATGGAGTACAGATATATTAGTATTCTATATTTAATTAACTGGATGCCAACCATAAGTGGTTATTACGCAACAAACAATACGCTAACTAATCACAGTTGCTACCAAAATATACGATTACACGTACAAAACCACGCTTTGCTACTAAAACGTACGAGATGGTCACCACCGTAAAACCGAATTTATGATGGAATATTTCACTCGGGCGGGTCACGACTCCGAATTGAAATATCCAAGGGCCCAGCACAAATTCGGTTTTGTGGTGGTGTACATCTCGCACAGGAATGTTAAAGAAATTAAAATTGGAAGGACTCAGAAACTCATGAGATATTTACTAATAATTTTTAATGATTTTTAATATTTGATCAAAATCTAACCTGATATTAAATAAAGATGTGTTCTAAGAAAGGAAACAAGTAAAGATAGAGAGACTGGCTCTCGAGTGCAGCAGCCGGAAGCAACCCATAGGTACTTAGTGGCATATTACACCTTGAATTCTCAAGGTTCTCCAGGTGGACTTAAAAGGAGTCTTTTCATCAGGGCATAGTTTCATTACAACGTTTTCCCTCACCGAAATATTGCTGCTAAGACAATAGCGTAGTCAGTTCGAAAAAAAAAGAGAAAGGCGTATCCTCATTATGCTTCGGAGCAACACCTGACTCGACCGCCCAAGCTTACCGCTCAATAATTTAATTTACCTTCAAAAACCGTTCACGTCTCCACGTCGCACACTATGTTAGCTAAACTCTAAATGACTGGACACACGTTATTTCAAGATTCACTTAACAGATAAATAGAAGTGTCGCGCCTCTTGCTTGGTTTACACTCGAGTGATCTAGATGCCCTGTTCCCGATTGTTTATATAAAAAATATTATATCTATACAAATAATAAGAATGTTAATCTAAAGTGTGAATTATGGATTTTCGTGAAAAAAATTGTTGCAGGTGTCTAAGGATAAATAATAGAATACACTTCAGTCATTTTTAGAAATGTCTATCTGTTTGTACGAACACGCATCACTGGCAAAGCACAGGATTTACAATAAAACCCCAGCAATTTTTTTTTTCGAAATAACTACGCTATTGTCTTAGCAGGGTCTTAACAGCTTCACGTCCGGTGAAGGCGAGCGCTTGCGGCACTCAGCCAATTTTATATGGGCAACTAGCTCATGGGTGCACGGCACACCTCACCAACCCCAGCAAGAAAACCATATCCTCGAGAATAATTCAGTCTTTATTAAAATCGATTGTTTCTATCAAAAGTTATTGTAGTTTTATTAACGACGCGGCGTAAGTACGAGAAAAAAGTTGATAAGTAAATGGACTTAACATATTCAGATGACTTTATAAGCTACGGTGTTTTACATAAAGTTCCACGTAGACAAAGCCGCGGACACAGCTAGTCTCTACTAATATTATAAAGGGAGGCAGGGTTTGTGTGTTTGATTGAACGCGCTAATCTAAGATACTACTGGTTCGATTTGAAAAATCTTTTCAGTGTTAGATAGCTCATCTAAGCTGTAGTTACGTTAAGATCAATAGGAGTGGAGGACCAATGAAGAATGTTCAAAATTGGGGTTAAGGTACATATTATTTAAAAATATTTTCACCTTCTATATGTGTACGAAGTCGCGATGTAAAGTTAGCGGTGGCCCAAAGTAACTATTCGACGCGGATGAAGTCACAGGTAGAAGGTAGTGTTAGTATATATTTTTCCAGGAGGAATATGTAAAATTAATATCTACACACAGAAGAATCCATGATGGCTAGAGGAATAGATCAATGGAAAGTCGAACCATGCTCACAGGTTTGAGATATGTATCACGGAATTGTTTCATTCGTTTATTAATTTAAGATCGACAAAACTTCTTAAGATGGAGTTAATACACAAGACTACTATATATACATACTAATAGTCACATGTGATATAAGAAGAAGAAGAAGAAGGCGTTACTTTGCGAAAATCCATCATTAAATATTATAATGAATGTTACTTTGCACTTCCTCCTGAAATTTATTCACCACTACTACGTCCGACAACAATGAAAAGAATTTTTGACTAAAACTGTAAAATAAATTAAATACGTAAACATAATTAAAACCGCCCAGACCCAGCCAAAGGATATGGCTTTGATTCTTTTTATCTATACTAATATTATAAAGCTAAAGAGTTTGTTTGTTTGTTTGGTTGAACGCGCTAATCTCAAGAACTACCGGTCCGATTTGAAAGTTTCTTTTAGTGTTAGATAGCTCATTTATCGATGATGAATATAGGCTGTATGTATGTAATTATCACGTTAAAACCAATAAGAGCGAAGCACTAATAAAGAATGTCTCACAATCGGGCTATTTTTAGAGCATCCGTTGCGTGTCAGTGTCAGTATTATATGCGTTGCCATGGCAACATGATAACATTCTATCGGAAATATTATTAGGGTTTATTTTGTGTTCCTGTTCAAAAGTTTATTCTAGGTTATTTTTAATTCCAATTTTTGATTATAAGTAGTACGATGCTATCGCAAACATTTTTAAAGTCTATTTTGTGCTGCTATTCTAAAAGGTTAGAGTAATAATATTCGTCCATCAATACAGGCGAAGGAATTAATCCGTACTGCCAATTCTGAAGTTGTCAATATAGGTAGTTCTTATGTGTTCTCTATATATAAGCGCCAAATCTTCTATATAATATTTCGTACATATTTTTCTTCTTAATTTTCAAGACCCCAGAATACATGCTCCGTGGTATTATTTTTCATTTATTTCACTTATGCATAATAAACAAACCATATTACATAAAACGCTGCCAATTTAACACAGTATAGAGTCAAATAACACAAAATTATGAATAAAATATAAAATCCCCTACATAACAGACTGAAATCCCGTCAAAAACTCCTCAAAAAGTTTATTCTACGTTAGTTTTGTTCTCAATTTTTGGTTATATTATAAGAATAAAGCGTGTGTATATAATATTCATATAAATACTTTTTACTGAATACATATACATACATATCTGCGGTGCTACAAATATCAACATTTTTTTTTTAATTCTGTCGATATATCTGTTTGTTTATTTGTTCCGGGTAATCTCCGAAACAGCTGGACCTATATGAATGGTTTTGTTTTCTTAGAAATGACTACGCTGTTGACCTAGCAAGGTCTTAACAGCTTCAACGGACTACAAGTAATATTTGAACGGGAATTTTACGGGCAAATAATTAACTAATTAGCTGTTTTATTTTAGCTAGCGAGTTCAGCAGACGATACCCGATATTACATCTGTATAATAAAAGATTGAACACATATTGTTCGATAATGTATAGCTTAATATTTTCATTACTTTCTTATATAGCGTAAGTGAGCACTGAGGGTGATACATAGATAGTAGTTTAAAGTTCCAGCTATGTGGCTTATGATAAATCACATTCCATTCGATACACTATTAGTATTCATATATATAATGTACATGTTACCTGTTATTGTAGATGATGTGCGTGTCATACTTACAAATATTTGTGAAAGAGTATTATTTTTATTTACACATGTAATAACAATTTTAAATTTGCTTAATACATTCAAAAAACGCGTGCGGAGCCGCGGGTAACAGCTAGTTGTTTTTATAAAAACACTTCTTGTTGCAGTGATTGGTGAATAAATTTCAGTAGTGCTGAATTAATTTCAGGTGTGAGTGCAAAGTAACATCCACTATAATATTTAAAGATACTGTTCCATTATATATGCTCTATGGATCTCTACGTATTAGAATAAAATTAATTTAAATATATTATAAAAATTTAATTTAAATAACAACAGATATAACAATTCAAACACGCGGTGATGTTACTTATGAGAATTAATACCCGGAAACAACGTGTGTGATCTTTACTAACGTTTTATGAAAAAAAAAGCTATTAAATACCTCATTTACGTTCCGATATCATCGCGTTAATAAAATTATTGCCAGATTGGTGATATGTATCACGATGAAAATGATATTTTATTGCTAATGTAATATCATTTCCGAATTATAACGTGTCATATTCTGTTGGAATAAGGTTGATTATTTTATATGGTTTTTTTGTTGTAGGTTGTGTTTTTTTTTCATTATCTCAAAGTCAAGCATGTATAATATATCGGGGAACGTTTCGGGTTGCCGCGGGTGGGCTGGCTCGATGTTATCTGGATACAAAGATTTGGTTCTCGATTTTCTTAATTACCGTTAATGGTTCCTGGGATGTTGGTAAGGCACGACTATCACCATGATTTCTAATTACAATCGTAGATATGATGTACGGTAGCTACTATCTGTTTATACATTATCGGTGTTATTACAAAAAAGTTAAATACGTATTAAATACTTGCTTTAAAAAGGTTTCGTACTAAATGCTCGCTTAAGGCAAGTTCGCGTTATCCTTTTTTTCGCAAGATTAACCTAACCAAAACGAGACAAAAGAGCAAAATGGCGAACATTCATCGAGCGCGGTGCATTTAAAACGTAAAGTTTTTAAAGCAAGTATTCAGTACGTGTTTCATTTTTTTGTAATAACACCGTATAAGTTTCATTGTTTGGACACAATTTCATCTGGTGTTCAATGATAATGCGGTATAAATTGGTATCGTCAGTGACGGATTTGCAGTCTTGGCCGCCAAAGATTCCCAGGCCATGTAGTAAGTACCAGCGACCCCTTTCTCAGCACCCATCATATTGTGTACATAATGAATTTACTTTTTTGACAACTATTTCTAAGGATTTTTGTTTTAAAATGCGATGCAGTACGGTCCACCATAATGTGCGCGAGCCTGTAGAATATTTACGTACTGTTGTTATTTCTTGTTGACATCAGTTAATTTTTTGACATGATTGGCCGCCCCTAATATCTCCTGAGCTTTAGGGCAAATCCGCCATTGGGTATCGTGATTACCTAAAGGGGACTAATTGTTAAGTGCAGAATTCGGAACACACCATCAGCTGTTTGATAACAGATTTCCAACATAATGGTACTGTAGTAGTGGTAGAGCCAAGCTGAAGCTATTATTGTTTTCAGCACGAATGGGTCGGCTCGTCCGGGGAAGCACCACCCTCTCACAGAAAACCGACGTGAAGTAACAGTGCTTGCATTGTTGCGTTTCGTTCGGTCAGTGAGAGAGCCGGAGACCCACGTACCTTCCCCTTCCCCTTCCTCCTTCCCTTCCTGTCCCCCCGCCCTCCTCCCAAACACAGGCTGGCAACGCACTTGTGACTCCTCTGGTTGTTGCAAGTGTCTATGGACGGTGGTGATCACCTACCATCAGGTGTCCCATCTGTTCGTTTGCCTCCTATGATATATAAAAAAAACTAGCTAGTCAAACGGATTTTGAAGCACTACATTCTACAACCGAGTTATGTTTCCTTACCATATAGTCTTTCACGAAAAGCTCTGACACATTCATAAGGTTTCGAACCTATATTGGTGTCGACGCGATGCCGGAACACTAGCAATCAACCCATCATCGCTTTAATAGTCATTACCACTTCATTTGCCATATACCATTTACTAAATTATGCCCGTGACTTCGTCCTCGTGGGATAATTACTTTGAGCTAACGCTAATACGCAGCGGAAGCGGAAGATTCTCTAAGCATTTCTTTACATACAAACTTTGTCGTGACGATTACTAGCACAATAAAAAGAATTAGATAAATAATTGCAGCTGTTGCAAGCAGTGGGCTTACATATATTCGGCAATTGATTTTTATTTATATACCAACTGGCTTGGCGAACGTTGTCATGACTTGTCAATAGAAAAAATCTTAAAAATTAAACGCAGCGCCACATACTGAGTCCGATTATAAATCTAAACCATTCTTGAATCCACATGAAAACGCACTAAAAAACATCAAAATCTATCCAGTCGCTTACGAGGAGTCTGTATGTGACACTCGGATAAAAGAATTATATATATATAAACGTTTTATATAGAAGGCAGTATAGGAATTTATTTAATTATTCATTCATATATAGATAATAGTAAAAAAAATATCAAATCGTTTTTTAATAACTATCAATCGCTCGCAACTTTGTACGCGTCCGTTTCGTATTATGACAGGTCGCTAGCACTATTAGTTCGTTCGCGTGGAACAGAAACCCCCGAGTTTTAAACATTCTTCATTGGTGCTCTGCTCCTATTGGTCGTAGCGTGATTATATAGTCTTAACCTATAACTATCCTCGATAAATGAGCTATATAACATTGAAATAATTTTTCAAATCAGACCAGTAGTTCCTGAGATTACCCCCTACAATATCACAACGTCACAAACCTACAAACTTTACCTCTTTATAATATTAGTATAGATAATTTGCATGGTAGTTGCTTAACTCCTAAGGGTCATAGCGTGATATTCCATAGTCGTATATCTTCCTCGATGAATAAATAGTCTGTATTATTCAGAAATATTTTATGAAATCCAAATGGTTGCCCAGAAATCTATATACATAATAAGAAGGTAAATCTAACGCGACTCTAGTTTTTACAATTTTGTAAAAAGAGATTGTTATAGGTTTCTAGGACTAAGCAATAAATTACATTTTTAGTTTTTGGCGGGATTTTAGTTTGTCATGTAGTGGATTTTATAATTTATTCATAATCTTGTGTTATTTAACTCTATATTTTGTAAATTTGGTGGTGTTTTGCGTAATATAGTTGGTTTATTGTGAATAAGTTTCGGGATGTAAGGGGTGTGGAGTAACATCTTAAGACTTGAGACACCCCAGCCAACCTCACCTGCACGTGGTGCACCCTGCTGATCAACGAACGAGGCAATGGCGAAAGCAGGGTGGTAGGGTTTTACAGCCCGACTGGGTCGCAACCACCATGTACATGGCGAAAAAGCCCGTCGTAGTGACTCGCTTTTGCGCGTTGCGTTTCGGGATCAGCCTGTACATATCCAGTGACTTTCGTCATTATGGCCGGCATGACAGCGGCGATTGACGATGGATAATCTGTCTCTCGGTGGTCGCCACTGTTTTTGGATTGTACTATGCTTACCATCAGGCATACTGCAGTAACTTTGTCGTGCTTCAATAAAAAAAAAAAAATAATAATAGCACGGAGCATGAAATTCTGAGATGCCACAAAAACTCCCTAGAAGGTTCTAACAAGGGATCAACCATCTTGTTAGAATATTGACTCACACGACGTTAAATATTGAAGTGATCACACGACACTTGTAATATTGTTGACTACTCGACAATGGTAGTAATAATCTGTAAGACTGTTTGCCAAAAATAAAGTAAAAAAAATACATCATTTTTAGAAATATCTCCTTTCTGTTTCTTTGAATAAACAACATTGATAAAATCGATAAAATCTCGTCAAGAGAATTATAAAGCAAATCCCCGAGTAACATTTAGTCTTTGTTTCATTGAAATTGGTAATTCTATCAAAAGGTATTGTAAATTTAATGACAATGTGACTTAATTACGAGAGAAAAATAGATAGGTAAATAGACCTAATACTCGTACATTCAGATGATTTTATAAATTACTGTTTTTAGAGACATCTTCAAAAATATTAATAGAAGTGACATTGCAGTAGATGGTAGAGCTACGCTGAAGCTATTATTGGTTTCAGTATGAATGGGTCGGCTCGTCCGGGGTAGCATCACCCTCTCACAGAAAACTGACGTGAAGTAACAGTGCTTGCACTGTTGTCACTTCCCCCTTTCCTTTCTTTCCATTCCCCCAAACATAGGGTGGCAACGCACTTGCGACTCCTCTGTGGTTGCTAGTGTCTATGGACGGCGGTGATCGCTTAGCAACAGGTGACCTGCATGTTCATTTGCCTCCTATATGATATAAAAAAACATTGAGTTTTTCAGTTATTGCACATTATACTAGACATACATCATTGTGGAAATATATTGATTTAAAATATCCGTAAGCGTCGCACAATAAAACACACCATTTCGAGATTTCGGTAGAAAAAAAAAAATTTAATATGAATCAACGCAACTACTATATAATACTTCTGGAAAATGTACCAATAAATTTTGGGTATCTTATCCAATTATGTTGAAATGACGACGGGCTAAAAGGATTATAAAATAACAATTAGTGACAATTGATACAATCTCCATTATATAGTACATCCTCTAAATATATAAAAACTAGCGGGCTCAGCACACGTTGTCTCACCCTGATTATAAAAAAAAATATACACCAAAACGTTCCTCATAGATCACTTTATCTACTGGTGAAAACCGCATGAAAATCCGTTCAGTAGTTTTTGAGTATATCGCGATTATATTTCGATTAATGGCCAATATTATTTGATTACAAATTATATGATTGTCCATGTTAATTATTGTTATTAATCGTTAGTTTCATCGGTACCGAATAGATGGCGCTTTAAACTAGTTCGTTGACAGAAAACTTTAAGACTGACCAACCGATTTTAATTCTGAATTTCTTATTTAATTCCTGTTTAGTTTATGCTACATGTGTTCTCTCGTGTAAGAACTGAGACGTATCACTACATATATTGAACAAATTTTTATACAGTTTTTACCAGTAGATAAAATGACTCACGAGGAATGTTTAGCTATATAAATTATCAAGGTTTTCTGTATTATCGCGACGGAACTAATTCCGCCGGGCCCGCAAGTATAACATAGTTTACTAATTTGTTACAATTAATTTAATGATCTACATAGTCATACTATACAGGGAAGATTTAGCCTTATTTTCTTCTTTAGTGTACCCATTCGAAGCCGGGGCGGGTAGCTAGTAATACATTATAATAATTTTAATTGTGATTACTGGGCGTGTTATCAAAAGTAAATGCAAGAAATGTGTAACCGTGACACTCGATTGAAGTAAAACTTTTTGAATATTTTTGATTTCGTCAATAAATAGTTTATAAACATATCAATCAAACATTTTTGAAAAAAAAATTTAGTAATAATAAAAATCATACAATAGAATTAATTATGTACATATAGGCGCGCGACCGCGCTGCCATATAGTTTCAATGTAAGTAAGTAACAAATTAAATCAAAGCTTCATTATCTATAGTGCTATCTATCAGCTAATTCGGAACTTAAATAGTAACACAGGAAATATCATTAGCAACTCTTTGTTATAAAATAAATAAAATATAGAAAACTACGAGCAGATTACTATGATAAGTAAGGAATTAAATAAATTATAATTTAATAGAAGTTGTGGTTATGTTATTATTATCTTACCGGATGGTACAGAAATGTGACGCCATATTGTCGTAACGGATTTCCGTTGCATTGTCTTCCACTTAGGTACCTCCTAGCCGCGCCTAAAGAAGTTTTACTTAAAAAAATAACTGAAGGATTATCCAATGGATCTATAAACGTGTGGTCACATTATCTAAGGGTTCTTTGAAACGCTTATGATTTCAATGCGTGAGGTAAATTCCCGTCTAACTGATAACGGACCGCGGTCGGCTCCTCGGCTTTAATGTCAAACGTTTAACTTAATTAACATCTAAGTTTTTTCGTATTTAAATGCATTTATCGGCTACTCGGCTTACTTGATTTCTTGTTGGGCATATGTTTTTTTGTTCACGCCTGTCGTTTGTGTCAGTGGGTGGGCGAAAAAGCTTATAAATCAACTCTAGTTTCGTTTTAAATATTTCCCTCGAACTTGTACATTTTTTTTTTCGTTTAGCTTCTGTAATTCTTTTTCGAAATGTCTACGCTATTGACCCAGCAAGGTCTTAACAGCTTCATCGGACTACCATTTGTAATTCTAAAATATCACAAACACGTCTTTATTCATGTCCATTGATTCAAGTTTTTATTTAAATAAAAAAGAGCCGAGGCAGTGAAAATTCAAAATGATGATATTGAAACTGTGTTCTCTTTTGAATTAATTAATTTTAGTAACAATGATTTAAATTTTGTAATTTGTAAATTTAAATTATTATCATCAGTCTCTCTTTCACGCCTATTGGCACTCCAAACAATAATTATATACAATTTTATACAGTTCATTAATTTGTAGCGACACAGTATGGCACGTGCATAGCAATGTGTCTACGTACACAAGTTTCGAGGCATACGTCCGATGCTGCGTGCCTCAGTCCCTTCCGATCGTAGAATACGTCCGTGTATGAATTTGTGTTAATAATTGTATTAGTTAATTGTATAAAATAACTACCATTCCAAGAGATAAAACGGTGTTCTTATTGACTCGAATATTGACTTCAATCAAATATTACAATTCGATTCGATTCGAACGTTATTCACACACCCCTAGATATAACATATATACAGGCCGCTATGTTACGCGTCGTTAGCCAGATGCAAACCGCGCGAGCGAAATACGGTCACGCTTAGTCATGACGCATTATTAGCATGTCATGACGCGAAACCATATGTTTATCTCCTGCCAAAAATACCGCATAAATTGCACCTCCTTAATGTTATAGACGGCAAACGAACAGGCGGGTCATCTTATGTGAAGTGATCACCGCCGTCCATAGACACCAGTAAACCAAAGGAATCGTAATTGCTTTGTCATCCTGTGTTGGTGAGGAAGGAGTGAGGTGGACCTCGGGCGTTCTCACTGACCGAACGAAACGCAACAATGCAAGCATTTTTACTTCACGTCCGTGTTTTTGTGGGTCGGTGCTACCCCAGGTGAGCCGACCCATTCATACTGAAACTATTAATCGCTTCGGCGTGGCTCTACCACCTACAAATTGCAAATACACTATCTATTTCACTTATACTTTCTGTCGTGTGTATAATTGTAAGCATAAATAAGATTTAAAAAAAAAATTGAATCAAATTCAGTTTTCACTTTTCACAATTTTTTCACTTTTCCGTACGGTTTTTTAAACTTTTTTCGTCATACAAACTTTATCGTGGTAATTAAAATCACATAAATAAAAGAATTAGTCAAATACTTTCCATATATTGATTTGATTGATTGATTGAATTGATTTTTATATATATGTAAGGTAGTGATAAATATTTAGTAATAATTAGAAGCGAGCAAAAGTATTATACAAATTATATATAAAGTATAAAGTCGTCATCATGATCATCATTACCCTTATCCCACCTAAGTAGGGTCGGCACAACATGTTTTCTTTTTCCACTCTCTCCTGTCACATGTCATCTCAGTATTCACACCTTTTACGTAGATATCATTTTTCACACAATCCATCCACACCTTTTTCGGTCTTCCTCTACTCGTATATCCATCCACCATCATACTCAACACTTTTCTAGTCACATGGTTTTCATCTCTGTCCATACCATGCTAACCTATTACTTCTCAACTTCTCTGTCACTGGTGCTATTTTCAAACTTCCTCTGATATACTCATTCTTAATCTTATCCATTCTAGAACACCACACATCCACCTTAACATTCGCATCTTTGCCACATGTAATTTTCTCTCAGCCATTTCTTTCACAGCCCAGCACTCAGATGCATACAGCATAACCGGTCTTATCATGTATTATTATCTTATATATTTTTTAGTTTTTTAAAGTATTATAATTAAAATATTTAGAGAATTATGACTTACCTGTATGCGGCATGTTGAAGTAGGATAGATTCTGAAAAAAAAAATGAAAAATATTACAAAATGTGTCTAACATCTAAAAATTGACATTAGTTAATTTTAAATTTAAAAAAAATATTTTAAAACGATCTATTATATAACGAAAATAAAATAATTGCAACTGAAATCTATCTATCTATCTAATACCTTTAAATGAGCAATTCTTGTATATTTTTAATTGTTATGTATTCAGGATCTCGGAAACGGCGTCAGCGATTTCCGTAAAACTTAGCATATTGGTGTTTTCGGGGACGAGAAATCGGTCTAGCTAGAATTCATTCATAGAAAAACTTTTTTAATCGAATTTTCATGCAATGAAAAAATATAGCTAGAATATAAAGGTAAATTTCACCGGTGCTGTCAAAACGAAAATTGCTCAGATGGATATCGGATGCTTCGAAAATCCATCTAACCCGAGTTCGAATCCGAGTTACAGCAATAGAGATATAATATAATTTTTTGAGGCAAACCTAACAGTTTATTTTAATTTACAAGTGTTTTTTTAAAGAACCGAGCTGGGCTCGGTCGTCCAGGTACTTAAGATTAATTAAGACAACCACCAAAATTAATCACCATAAGAGAAAATGAATTGTATTAAAAAGACGCTGTAAAAGTGACAGCGATCTGTTCTCAAATTATTTCAAATATAATGAAATCAGATAAATCAATCAAATAGTACAATATATCACTTTTGGTCAACTAATAAAAAACAATTGAATAATCGCAAATATATACTGGTGGTTATTAAAACTATGTAAAATAGGTCCCCAATATACAACAACATCTCACATCCCTATGGCAATAATTTACCTTAAAATATATGTGTAATAAAAATTACCTTGGAAAAAAAATTAACGATAAAGTAAGTAATAAACCGGATTTAAAATAGAAATTTAAAAAAATTCTGTGCTAATAATTTACCTTTGTCCCTTAAAAATGGCTAATCGAGGCCGGGGATCTGTGCGAGTCGCCCGAAAATATAAAACCACGTGACATCTTTATCGGCCCTCCTTTCCCTTCACGATACTTGTCGTGTACAAAAAGCCCACAATTCAACTGTGACATTATAAATGCAGGGTCGTACTGAGAGCGTGACATCCGTGGTCTATAATAGCACGAAATTCTACTCGTATACTATTACGATTACTGTGTGGACTGCTACAACCCTATTCTGTCCTATATATTTGTTATTTCAACTAACTTACAATTTAAAAATCGAGTGTTTTAATTTAGAAGTACTGCTTTATTTTGTGTCATTTTCCGGTGAAACTGTCAAGATCTTGCGAGGTCAATATCGTAATCAGTTCGAGAAAAAAAAATTCATTCCGCAACGGTCATAAAACACTAAGATAAATCGTCCTAATCAATGTCAAAAATTAACACTTGGTATCACTTGATAGAGATTGACAGACTTCGTACCGCTGTGGTAATACAACCTACTATTGAGTTGAGAGGTCTCCGATTTGACCCCTAAATGATTTTGACTTTTGAGTGGTGAGCATAATTGTCAATTCTGTATCTGTGCATGTACTGTTCAGTATATTGATTATTGGCTGTTATCCAACATAATGAAAATTTGAAATTAGATAGCTATGTGTGAATTTTGAATTTTCTAATTTTATTTTATTTTATTTTCAAGTTCTCACGAACAATAATCTATTATTGTTTCACGGAATATACTTTTTTTTTGTTCCACAGTGTATATATTCGAAATTTACAAATATTCTATCTCTCTGTGGTAAAGGAAGTCACAATAACCCCCACACAATACTAAGAGCTGGCCTCCAGCTTCATATAATTCTGATTTTAACAAGTACTAAATTTAACATATATATATTTGGACTAGCAATAATAATTTTCCTACTCGTTTTCTATACTGTATTTTTTTTTTCTCAAACTGACTACGCTATTGGCCTAGCAAGGCCTTAACAGCTTCACTGGACTATATGCTGCAATTATTTTTGACGCTTTATTTTATCTATAAAATTATATATTTCAAAAAATAACTGATTAACAGAAAAATGACGGATTTCATACACCTTAAGGGTTGAATTACCATAAATCCTCCCTCAGTGCTTACTTCCAGTATAAAAGGAGCACGTATCCAAATTATCACGGCTCTAGCTCCAGTAGTCGTATGAAGATTATACTTTAGTAGGATCGGTCGGCTCGTCTGGGGTAGCACCACCCTCTCACAGAAAACCAAGGTGAAGTAACAGTGCTTGCATTGTTGTGTTTCATTCAGTCCGTGAGAGCGCTGGAGACCCATCTCCCCTCCTCTCTCCTCTCCTTTCCCTTTCCCCTTTCCTTTTCTTCCATTCCCCCAAACAAAGGCTGGCAACGCACTTGCGACTCCTCTGGTTGCTAGTTTCTATGGACGGCGGTTATCGCTTAACAACAGGTGACTCGCATGTTCATTTGCCTCTTATATGATATAAGAAGAAAAAGAGACTTTAATAACATTATTATTTCTAAAAACATAATCATAGGAAGCGGTGGAACTGAACAAATTTGCCAATAAATTGATATACGGCTTTGGTTTTTATATAACCTACTTTTGGTAGTTACACGTAATTTGTCCCCCGAAATACAATCCTGAGTACATTGTAAAAAGCACCACGGTTATGATTATAACCAGCCATTAACCACCGATAACACGCTTAAATCATAATTTATTCAAATTAAAAATACTTATCAGAATGTGATGCGGTACTAAATCAAGAATTAAGTGAGCGGGTGCGTGTGCGCGCCGAAAATCGATGGTATCGGACGCCGGATCACCGTGAAAATCCGAAAAAATATGAACAAGGAGGCAGTCGCGCCGGTCACACGAGCCTATCAGTTTTGATTGCGTGAAATGTTATGGAAATGCGATTTATACAGGATTTTAGCGACTCGATTATACGTTCTGACGTTTTTTTACATTTTTACAGGTAAGTGGTCATAATTTCTCTTATTTTTTTTTCTCGAACTGATTAGGCTATTGACCTAGCAAGGTCTTAGCAGCTTCACCGGACTACACTTTCTCTTATATATATACATATAAATCATATGAGGTAAAGGAATAGGTGGGTCACCTGATGTTAAGTGATTACCACCGTCTATAGACACTAACAACACCAGGAAATCGAAGTGCGTTGCCAATCTGTGTTTGGGGGAGGGGCGAGGAGTAGGGGAGGTTGGTATTCGGCGCTCTCACTGACCGAACGAAACGTAACAACGGGAGCACTGTTACTTTACGTCGTTGTTTCTGTGGATCGGATGGTAATAGCTCGGGCAAGCCGGCCCATTCATGATAAAGTCAGTCAATAGTTTCAGCCAATAATAGTTTCCAATTAATGATAATAAACTTGGAATAGTAAGCGTATCTGCGTAAATATATAGATAAATAATGGCGAAATACATCTTTCATTTATAAAAATCCAGTGTCACGGACTACTTAACTGATCTTTTTGAAAGTTGGCATTTATGTATAGTTTGGTCCTACTTGAGAGATAGAATAATTTATATTTTTATTAATGGACACAATAATTTTTATTACAAATTAAATTATTGTCAATGTTGATTATTGTTATTAATTGTAAGTTTCATCAATCTCGAACAGATGGCGCTTTAAATTAGTTTGTTGACAGAAAACTATAGGACCAATTGTTATATATATGTCATAGATGGCGTTACGCTTTAATGTTGAATTTCATTTTCAACTGCAGTTTATTTTATGGTATACGTTTTCTGTTAATCTATTTACTACGTAACTTCGCTTTTTCTCTATTAAAGTTTTAGACAGACTCACTATCACGTAACACCAAATACTTTATAATCATATTAGTTCAACATGTAATAACTGATCCACAGCAACGCGTGGCAGGGTCAGTTAGTATTTTTTTTAATTTATTTTATTTTTATTTATTTAATAGGTTTACAATAATTGTTACATCGAATTATTCTAAACAAAAAATATTACTTTAAACATTGACTGCACAATGCACAATTTCTTAAGTAAACACCACTTGCGTAGTACACATTAATTTTAAAAGTGAAGACATTATTATGCTAAACATAAAGTAAATTAAAAAGGAAAAAATATATATGTAAGTTAACAATTACCATACTTCATTAGATATTTTAATTTCGATAATGTTATGCCAAATATATCTAGTTTCTCGTATTTATTATATAAGTTACTTATTCTGGACACTGGAGAATTTTTTCCTAAAACAGTTTTACTAAAGGGAGAATTGAAAAGGTTAATGGTTAATTATTCAAATAAATATAGACTGCATATTTAAATACATTTTATTCTAGTGAATATCGTACCCTATTATTTCTACGATCAATCCAGAAATATCTTTGATGAGTTGACACCAATAGATTCTGCAACATTTTGGCAGCATCTAATCAAGATTCCGGCGAGATTCTGTGACTAAAACTTGTTATGTTGATGGCTCCTTTCATTTCAACCTAGTCATCAATTCAGTCGTCCAATTTTTGACAAAACACTGATGTTTTAAATTCCAGCAATCTATTAAAGTATATTCTAATACTGTAAATGAATTTGTTTAATTATTTCGTTACAATTTTACATCTCAAATACGTAAGCGTTTACCTATCTATAGATGTAAGTATGTCATACACATATCATGGGAAAGACGATAACGTGTGGAAATGACGCTACTCTCTTTGTATCTGTCAAATACGAATGTAACTAACTAGGCATGATCGTTAAAATACATTATGCTATTACTAAATATTATGAAACAAAGTCCTTTGCCACGTCTATCTATTTGTTCGTCACAAACTCAAAAACTACTGAACGGATTTTCATATAATTTTCAATATTAGAGAAAATAATTCATGGGGTAAGTTTAAGTATATAATTTGTCAAGATTTCAATTTATTATCAAAGCGAGATAACGTCCGCCTGGACCACTATTCTATACTAATATTATAACGAGATAAAATTTGTGAGTTTGTGACATTGTAGGGGTAATCTCAGGAACTACTGGTCCGATTTGAAATATTCTTTCAGTGTTAAATACCTCATTTATCGAGGATGGTGATAGGCTATATCATCACGCTAAGATTAATAAGAGCGAAGCAGCAGTTAAGAATATTTCAAAATCGGTTAAACGTTAAACAACGCATTATTTAAAAATATTTTCACCTATGTAAACGGAGTCGCGAGTTAAAGTTAGCGCTATCCTCGAGTAACTATTTTTTTTTTTCGATATGACTACGCTATTGACCTAGCAAGGTCTTAACAGCTTCACCGGACTACTAAGGCGAGCGAGCGCTTAAGGCACTCAGCCGATTTTATTTTGGCAACCAACTTTAGGGTGCACGGCACATCTCGGCTTGGCTGTTGCATGCAAAATCGCGACCTATCTTAGCTAATCTAGCTAACTATTCATATATGTATGAGTTGTTGAAACGTATATGTGTACAAAGCATACACGCCTCAACAACTCCTCCATATATTTATTATCGGAAAATTGACACTTTTTCAGTTAGATAAGGGAAAAAATGTAAACCTTTCCACTTTTATGTGTAAGCGTGTAGGCGTACACGTGTGTGGTGATCGTGTAGTGTTGTAGCGGTGATGTATATTTGTGTGTCACCGTATCGCGGAAGCAACGCACTCAAGGGCTCCCTACCGAGGGATCGAACTTAGGCTTGAGCCGCTGCCGTGGGAGGCCTAATCGGGTGTGCGGGAGTCAAGTAACTATTCCGTGCGGCCGAAGTTACGGGTAGAAGTTGGTATTATTATATATTGATTGAATATTCAAAATTGATGTGTACGTACAGGAGAGACCCGTGGAATGTCGAACCATGTTCACAAGTTTGAGGTATGCATCACGGAATTGTTTCATTCGTGTAATAATTTAACATTACTAAAACTCCTTGAGGTAGAGTTAATACACAAGATTACTATATATACATACTAATAGTCACATGTGAGATATACTTACTGTTCTTTAAGTTAGCGTTAACCTAGAGTAGTTATTCCGCGCGGATGTGAGTGCCCTAAGCGCTCGCCTTAATAGTCCGGTGAAGCTGACATTGCTAGATTAATAGCGTAGTCAGTTCGAGAAAAAAAAAGCGGAAGTATTCGCGGGGAGAAGCTAGTTTTATAATAAACGTTATTGTATAAATTAAAAATAGTAAACAATAACATTAAAGTGACCACGGTCAATTTGGGGCCAATCAGATATAGTTCCCGCTCGCCTGTTTTGCATAACACCGTCGTTTAGTGACATACTATAACCTTTACAGATCGGTATCAGTTTATTCTCATTTTGTCCCCCTTTTTTAATTAATGACCATAATTTACTGGGTTAATAAAATGTGATGTTAATTATGGCCGTGGTTTTGACCTTCATAGTATTTTATTAGGAGCCACTGAATGGTTGGTTAATTGCTATTATACCTCTTTCCTTCTGTGTATTCAAGTTTCATTATGAAGTCGCTATCCCAATTAATAGTGTATATGTAAATGTGAGTGTGTTTGTTTGTTACGCTTTCACGCCTTAACTACTAAGCCTATCACAATGGAATTTTGCATATATATTGTCAGGGGTATAGAAAATAATATAGAGTACCTTTTATATAGGAAAAAACACTAGTAGTCCGGTGAAGCTGTTAAGACCTTGCTAGGTCAATAGCGTAGTCAGTTTGAAAAAAAACATTGTTTCTAAGAGTAGATGAAATGTATATGAATGCAGGCGAAGCTGCAAGCAAAACTTGCCACTGATATCTTGTATCTAATATTAATACTACAGTTGTAGAACCACGCTAAAGCATGGTTTCAACATGAATGGGTCGGTTTGCCTGGGGTAGTACCACCTAATCCACAGAAATACCTACATGAAGTAACAGTGCTTGCATTGTTGCATCGGAAGACCGCCTTTCTTCCCCCTTTCCCTGCCCTCTTCCTTTCCCTCTTCTCCCAAACAAAGGCTGGTAACACACTTGCGACTCCCTTAGCTTTGTTAGTGTCTATGGACGGTAGTGATTATTTATCATCAGGTGACCCAGGTGAGTAGCATTTTTCTATATCTCTGTTTGTTTACCACTATATGTAGTATAGTGGATTTGGTGGGACATATAAGGCTTCAATAGATTCTTATTAATGATGTGAATGACCAGGAGTTCTACAGTACATAAATATTAGTACGTGGACGACCGAGCATAGCTCGGTTCTTTAAAAAACATTTTTAAATTAAAATAAACTGTTAGGTTTGCCTTATAATATTAGCTTTTTTTTCACATAAATAAAATTAAAAAAAAGATATCTGTCTTATAATCGTAATAATAAACTTATTTATTCAATTAAAATAAATTGTTAGGTTTGCCTTACAAAATTATCATTTCATACAAATACTATACATTTTTCTATACATTTGCTTCAAACTGGGGTTACACGGATTTTCGAAGCAACCAATTTCCATCTAAGCTAATTTTGTTTTGACAGCGGCGGTGAAATTTACCTTCGTATTCTAGCTATATTTTTTCATTGCCTGAAATCTCAGTTAAAACAAGTTTTCTATGAATAAAATCTAACTAGATCGATTTATCGTCCCCGAAACTACCTAAATACTAAGTTTTACGGAAATAGATGGCGCTGTTTCCGAGATCTTGAATGTACCGATAACAACATAAAATAGACAAGAATTGCTCATTTAAAGGTATTAGTATGATAGATAGATTGATTATATAATATACTAGCTTCTGCCCGCGACTTCGTTCGCGTGGAATAGATACACTAACACACAGCAGTTTTCAAAAAGAAAAAGCATCCAGATTTTGAAACATTGTTCATCTGTGCTCCGCTCCTATTGGTCTTAGCGTGATGATATATAGCCTATAACCATTCTCGGTGAATGAGCTATATAACACTGAAAGAATTATTCAAATCGGACTAGTAGTTCCTGAGATTACCCCCTACAATGTCACAACATCACAACGTCACAAATTCACAAACTTTACCTCTTTATAATATTGGTATAGTTATGTGAAACAAAAAAGAAATGTTAAACTGTCAAGTTCTATGTTTTGTGTTTTAATTAATAATTTTGTTTGCTTACAAGAAAATATTTATAAAATAAACTTACAAAAGTGTATTCAAATTTTAGAAATGTAGCCATATATAACTTTGGAGTGAATGCTTTATGATCATTAGTTTTCGCCCACTAGTTGTAATTCGACCATAATCATTATTGGAATCAATAAATGAATGTAATTACCTGAATCTAATAAAATGTAAATGTAATCAATTACGTACTGGACCAAAAAAAAAGCAATAAAATAATAATTTGGATTTGAAATGTCAGTACAATTTCAGAACAAATAATGGTATTGATATTTTCAATTGTAACAATTTTATCAATTACGGACAATGAATTCAAAATATGTGTTAGACGGTATAAGGTAGGTAGCTGTCTAGAATACTAACCAAACAGATGCAGTCGTTCTGAAGTGATGCACTTACATACCTACGCCAATTGATTTTTATTATATACTAGCATCTGCCCGCGACTTGGTTCGCGTTAAATAGTTATTTTTAGGATAACGCTAACACACAGCGGATGATCTCAAGGGGAAAAATACCGGATTTTGAAAGATGCTTATTGGTGCTCCGCTCCTTTGTCTTAGTGTGAGAATATATAATAACCTTCATCGATAAAAGAGCTATATAACACTGAAATAATTTTTCAAATTGGACCAATAGTTCCTGATATTACTCCCTACAACGTCAAACTCACAAACTTTACCTCTT
>JACEII010000025.1:2958697-3005654 GCA_014332785.1 Antheraea mylitta | reverse complement strand
GATATTACTCCCTACAACGTCAAACTCACAAACTTTACCTCTTTGTCATATTCGTATAGATAATAGAAAAATTGTAGGTGACAGGGCCACGCTGAAGCTAGTACTGGTTTCAGCAAGAATGGGTTTGCTCGTCCGGGGTAGTACCACCCGACACACAAAAACACCAACGTGAAGTAACAGTGGTTACGTCGTTGCGTGTCGTTTGGTCAGTGAGAGCACCGGAGGCCCACTTCCCTTTCCTCTCCTCCCCATCCCCTCCACCTATACACAGGCTGGCAACGCACTTGTGACTCTCCTGATGTTGCAAGTGTCTATAGACGGTAGTGATAACTTACCGTCAGGTGACCCACCTGTTCGTTTACCTCCTATGATATAAAAAAGTGTGTATGACCTTATGTACATGCGTTAGGAGTTATACTTCTTTAGCTTAAAAAACGATACTAACGATAGCAAAAAGGTATTTAATACATTGAAAGTTTTAATACAAAGGAATACAAACAACAAATACAAAGAAACAAAATTTTGACTATAGGTAACTTCAGGGTGTCGGTTTTTCGTGACGGTGTGCGCGCGCATCGCAATAACTTGAGTGTGTCGATTTTTTGTGACGGTGTGTGCACGCATCGTAATAACTTCAGGGTTGTCGGTTTTTTGTGACTATGTGCGTGCGCATCGTAATAACTTTAGGATGTCGGTTTCTCGTGACAGTGTGCGCGCGCAACGTAAAAATTTACTCTCACCATTTTTCCCTAACGCGTCAAAAGAAGTATAACTTCAAAAAGATAAAATAAATATCTATAATCATAGTAATAATATATCAATTTTATTTATTTAACAAATACTGTCTAAAGTCTCTCTCGCTATAAATCGAAAAACAATTATGAATATGAAATTTGATAGTCACACCCCTGTACAAACGCATGGTAGCGGTTTCGAAAACCATCAAATTAACAAGCCGGTATAAAAGTTTTTACTCTAAATCCGGAATTTAACGACCACGGGCCACGGTTGACCGTATCGAGAAATATTATTGAAACAGATTAGCATAATGTCGAACGACAAAATACTTAAATTATAACGCGTAGGTGCCACGCTAAAGTAAGGCGGTGCACATAATAAACTCTAAAACACTTTCAGACCCTTTTAATTCGGAATTTCGTTAGTGACTATATTTGAAACACTTCTCAAATTCCACAAATGATTTTACTTCGTTTAAGATATTTGGGTGAGGTTTTTGTTGTGGAATTTCCACGCTGACGCAATGTGACGAATGTGACTTGGAAGAATCATTGTGTCCCAGTTTATTGATTTATTTAATATTGATTAACAACAGTAACATAATGTACTTGGATAGATAGAAGTATTGATTTTTCGATATGAATACGCTGTTGACCTGGAGGGGTCTTTACAGCTTCACCGAACTATTGAGGCGAGCGCTGCAGACACTCAGCCGACTTGAGATGTTAGGGCGACCAACTCAAGGGTGCACGGCACACTCGGCTTGGGCTGTCGCCTGTTTTGTGCAAAAATCGTGACCTATATGAGCTAAACTAAGCTAAGCTATGTAGAATATACGTAGGGGAGAGTGGGGGAATTGGGAACACTTCAAACGCTAAAAAATAATAGAACAAAGTTATAAACTAAATCAAATTTTATTGCTACATGAACTTTGGTTATCTATGTACTTAGTAGTCATAAAACGTTATTTTAAATTTACGTTTTAATAAAAATATAAACTAAAACAAAAAACATTGCCGTTCCTGTTTACCCGATACCCTATGGGGTAATTGAGATCATCCCGTGGGGGAAATGGGAACGGTATGAGCTAATCAAGAAAGACCTTTTTTCGATCTTTCGTACGTAGTTACGAGGCATCTGAAATAATTTGTAAAGTTTAAAATATTTTTACACAATCAACCAGCATTACTATGGGTAATTAGGAGGCTAAGGGGTAATTGGGAACGTTTCAAATTACCCATCTAATGCCGTTCCCAATTACCCGAATCAGTCAATATACATAAAAATTGTCGCCACTCTCAAAAGCATTTTTTATTAGCTTCAATCTATGTTGCATTTGAAAATGGATACTGCGTGTATGATATGAGCAAAAACACAATACCTTTGAACTCAAAAATATGATACTTACATGTGTTATAACTGATGACAAAAATTATATCAAAAATACAAAAATCATTGTTCGCTTACAGTGAAAACACTAGTGCTTTCTTTCAATCCCACTTTCGCATACGCAATGAATGGCTCTGCATTCAGCCGTAGAATAGGTTCGCGACAGTGTAGTACGGGGAGATGTACTATTTATCTAACTGTTCCCAATTACCCGTCGTTCTCGATTAACCCACTCTCCCCTATATGAGTTATTGAAACATGTATGTGTACCAAGTATGCGTGCCTCAACAAATCCTATATGTATTTTGTGTCTGAAAAAATCCTCTAAACGGTTTAGGATAGGATAGGATAGGGAAAAATAAGGGTAGGACTCTTTGTCGTTTATTTCTCTGAAAAAGAAAAACAGCGTGCAAGCGTATAGCCGTGCACGTGTTTATAGGTGATGTGTGTGATGTTGTAGCAGTGATGTAAGGTTTTATGTCACTGTATCGCGTGAGCAGCGTACTCAAGGGCTCCACGCCGAGGGAGTGGACCTAGGCTTGAGCCGCTACCGAGGGGGCCTAATCTGGTGTATTGAAATTATTGTGTTCCTAGTTGAAGTTATGATAAACTGTGCCCTCATCTTCGCCCGCTATTATCTCGTACATAAGTCGAGTCATCATTAAAATTATAATAACTTTCGATAGAGTAACCGATTTTAATGAAACCAAGACTAAATGTTACTCAAGGATATGCTTTACGAATATACGAAGATTTATCGTGAGCGCAGTACTTTAGCAGTGATGCGTCTTCAAACAAACAAATAAACAGACAGACATTTGTAATAATGATTTAAATGTATTTATTACTTAATTCATGACACTTGAAACATTTTTTTTATTTGTATTTTTTTATTATATGTATAGAAGTACACTCTGTTACGTACATATACATATGCGTGTTATGTATACTAATTTAATTTATGAATACACTTTAGATAAATATTGTGTCACTAACAGTTTTAGTAGTGGTAGAGCCAAGCTGAAGCTATTATTGTTTTCAGCACTAATGGGTCGGCTCATCCGGGGAAGCACCACACTCTCACAGAAAACCGACGTGAAGTAACAGTGCTTGCATTGTTGTGTTTCGTTCGGTCAGTGAGAGAGCCGGAGATCCACCTACCTTCCCCTTCCTCCTTCCTTTCCTCCCCCCCTCCCCCCCACCCTCCTCCCAAACATAGGCTGGCAACGCACTTGCGACTCCCTTGGTGTTGCATGTGTCTATGGACGGTGGTGATCACTTAACATCAGGTGACCCATCTATTCGTTTGCCTCCTATGACATAAAAAAAAATTTCCACTGTTGGGCCAAATGTCTCTTCTCGAGACATAGTCTTTAATAAGCTCACATATTTATTATAAGCGTTTTCAAATTCTGAGCAATCCAAAGTTTTACATTTTTTCTATACGCGGTACTAATTATAAGAACATTTTCCAGGTTTAGGTTTCCTCACAATGTTTTTCTTCGGAGTCACAATTACCTGATGGAGTTACCAATTTAAATTAATTTTACGGGTAATTGGGAACAATTAGATAAATAGTACATCTTTCCATACTACGCTGTCGCGAACCTATTCTACGGCTGAATGCAGAGCTATTCATTGCGTATGCGAAAGTGGGATTGAAAGGGCGCACTAGTGTGGTCACGGTAAATCGAACAATTATTTTGGTATTTTTGATATAATTTTTGTCATCAGTTATAACACATGTAAGTATCATATTTTTGAGTTCAAAGGTTTTGTGTTTTTGCTCATATCATACACGCAGTATCTGTTTTCATATGCAACATAGATTGAAGTTAATAAAAAATGCTTTTGAGAGTGTCGGCAATTTTTATGTATATAGACTGATTCGGGTAATTGGGAACGGCATTAGGTGGGTAATTTGAAATGTTCGCAATTACCCCTTACCCTCCTAATTACCCATAGTACTGCTGGTTGATTGTGTAAAAATATTTTTTGAATTGTTTTGTTTTGTGTTTTGAATTGCATTTGTAAAAAGATTTCAAACTCGGGATGTTTTTTCCTTTTGAGAATGCGAATGAAGTCGCGGGCAGAGGGTAGTGTAGCAATAAAAATTGATTTAGTTAATAACTTTTTTCTATTACTTTTTAGCGTTTGAAGTTAACTGTTCTCAATTCCCCCACTCTCCCCTACATACACTATAGAGTAAAACAGAGATTAGCACAATTTTATACCCGATAAATATGAATGTGATAGACCAGTAATACCCTAAAAGTAAGGTATTCAACAAATAATCTTACTATGTGTATTTCGCGTGAACAGTTCGTGCGTGCTTTCAATAATTTGTGCATATTTAACGGGTTCAAATTCCTTATAGTAACGCTTCGTAAGCAAGCCGCGTTAGGGTTGAACACTCCAGTTATACGATTACCGTGTCTTGTTGAAAATATTGTTTTAGGGTTGGCGCTGTTTTGAATCATGTAATTCATGTATACATCCGCGACATGCGACTTGTATGACGGAAATAGTTGTAGCATTGCTTCCAACACTATACAAGCTACAGTAATTAATTTATGTTTAAAAAATACTGTATCACACAGGAAATAGGGTTGCAATTAATCTCAACCTATAGTATAATGGCAAAAAACAACGACAGTGACAGACTGAGAACTTTTGTATAGGTAAATCAAAATTATCATATACTGGCTGACCCGGCCACGATTTTTTATGACTCATATATTATTGGTATGATTACATATTCATAAGAATTCATAATTGTTGTTGATAATATGATCAATATGCATCACTTAACGATATAATTTTTTTTTTATAAAAAAACGACTTTTTGTGATTTAAATATAAAAATGAGACATATGCTGTCAACTGACGTTTTTATATGCATTACCAAGCTCTACAACTTTTCTTTAGAACTCAATCATATATCTCTCATCGTTCAGTCAGAGTTCGTGAGAAACGTTTTCGTTCGACCGATTTTTCACTGATTTACTTTGCAAATCCGACTACCACCAAAAAGCCTTTTAATTTTTCTGGTTAATATATAGTCTAGCACACTCACAAATAACGTGGATTTCTAATTGGTAAATTAATTTTCAAAATCGGTTTAGTAGATCCCAGATATTACCCCCTAGGACCTCACAAACTCACAAAATTTACCTCTATTATATTAGTGTAGATAATTCTATAGGTAGTAATGAAAATTATACTTTACATTGTCATTTTAAAAGCGGTATTTAGTCGTTGAGAGATTTTACTGACATTTAGTCATTTTACGAATATTTATTAATTTCTACGAGATTTGCTTATCTTACCGATATTCTGTCATTTCGCAGTTTTTTAGTCATTTTAATAATATTTAGTCATTTTACTTATAATCGCTCGTTTACCGATATTTAACCATTTTACCAGTAATTACCGTAATTTTGAGACAGAACACAGCTGTGCAAATGCCGCTGCTCGTCGTTAATAATAGTTGACGAGTTGAGAGTTGGCTTTTGCAGTCAAATCTTTCAAGGAATTTTTTTTATCAAAGGAAGTAAATGACCACGTGAGTCACCTCATGTTAAGTGATCACCACACTATAAACACTAGCAACACCAGGAGAGTCGCAATTGCGTTGCCAGTTTGTGTATAAAGAAGGGGGCAGAGGGGATTGGAAAAGGGTAGGGAAAGTGAAAGGGGGAGGGGGAAGGGAGGTGGTCATCCGGCGCTCTCACTAACCGAATGTAATGTAACAACACAAACACTGTTACTTCATGTCGGTGTTTCTGTGGGTCGGGTGGTACTACTCCGGGCAAGCCGACCCACTCATGCTGAAAGGTGGTGTTCACCATTCTTTTAGGTGGTAGAGCCACGTTGAAGCTATAACTGGTTTTAGCATGAATGGGTTGGCTCAACCGGGATAGTACCACCCTCTCACAGAAAACCGACGTGAAGTAACAATGCTTGCAATGTTGCGTTCCGTTCGGTCAGTGAGAGCGATGGAGGCCTACCTTCCCTTCCTTTCTCCCCTTCCTCCCTCTCCAACCTTTCCCCCTACCCCTAAACACAAGCTGGCAACTCACTTCCAACTCTTCTGGGCAAAAAAACGGGCAGTTCGAGCAATCTATAACTTGGGGTCTAGAGAATCATTAAATACTAAATTTCACGAATTCATTATTTTAACTCTGCCCTCCTTTAAATCTTGATAATTTGATATACGTTCGTAAAAACTTTAATAATCTGTATTTAGTAAAAGACGGACGTAATGTAAATACTAGAAATAATAACAAACTGGTCACTCCATGTTTTAGGCTGACTAAGAGCAGTAATAGTTTTTTAGGTAATGGTGTTAGATTTTATAAGAAAGTCCCAAAACACATTATCCACTTACCAGATAATAAGTTCAAGTATTATGTCAAGCGAGTCTTAATTCATAAAGGCTATTATAGGGTGGATCAATATGTGAACGATGGCGACGTTTGAAAGTGAGGTCTTGTTCTGTGCATCCACCAAAAATTAATGTAATGTTATATGTATATTATGTTGTAATTATATTAAAAAAATGTATTATGCAAAGATAAACCATATCGAGTTTCTTGTTGGCTCTTTTTGAGGACTGGGTTGTATTCCGAACTGGTGGTAGTTTTTCGTTAGTTGGTTCGTTTAGGTTGGACGTTCGTAAGTGACTTTTCAGGGCCTAAATTGAATAAAGTGTATTTTGATTTGCGTGACACACAAATAATTTTATTGTAATTTGTGTGTGAATTGTGTTTGTAAATTGCTTGTACTTCATGCGAAATGTGGTTACTGTCTTTAAAAAGCTATTTACACTATAATCATAAAACAGGAATATAATTTAATTGACCAATAATAAGTTTTTTTTAATATTTAAATAAACAAAAATGAACCCGAGTATAAAAACGTAAAAGATATGGTATAGTTGTTTGCAAAATGATCATATAAAATGCCACCGCAAAGGCATTAAGTTTTGATAGTTAATGAATTAAATTAACCATTTCTGTTCTGGGAATGGTATTTCAGTTTAGCGTTAACCCGTCAGTGATTAAAGAGCACTCTCGAGATATCTTAACCTGCGGCGACAGGGTTAAATTATACGCTCTTAATAAAAACAAATATTCCCGACTCCATTCTCAACAACTTTTGGTTCCGTATCTGTTTTAATATGGAAAATAAACTTTAAACATATTTATGTATATTTATTTTAAATATTTACATCGCGTAGTAATTATTTTCTTATAGGCTTTGCATTTTGCATTAGGATGCAGTGGTGGGGGTAGACACTTTATCGAGTGACTGGGTAAACTGAGAGCAGTATCTCGTTTATTTTCGGGTATTGGAGAGCAGTGACACTTACGCTCTTCTCGTTCTCTATCTTCCTTGTTGTCTGTGGTTGCGTGCCTTGAGGCGACGTGGCGTGACTCTAACTGACCACAGTCTGTGTTATTCAAAAACAATTGGAGAATTAAAATATATCCCCGTAATACAAAAGATTCACTTTTATCGTGTACCTTTTCGATACATTCTGTTTTTTTATTCCTTATATTTTGTGATTTCTAGAAATATGATTAATAGTTTATGCATTACGTGTACAGAATTACATAAGAACCATTCAAGTCGTTATTAAGTTAAACCCTAAAATACAAATAAATAGACAAAAAAAAACTGCCGTCTTAGATATTTATTTTTTATATTATTTACCATTTTTTAGTTTTAGATTATGATAGAGATGTTTATTTTTAAATAAATTGTTACGACGTAAATTTTATATAAGGAAAATCTAATATTTCATTAGAATGAGAATTTCTCATATTTTGTTTTTTTTTTCCTTTGTCTATTAAAAACTGTACAGTAATTGTACTTAAGAACTATGTATATCTTGTCTTAAACTGACTTACAATTTTATTCAAGTCTAGCTAGCCTCTGCCCGCAACTTCGTTTGCGTGGAATAGTTATTTTGGGCTAATGCTAACACGCAGCGGAAGCTCTCAAAAGGAAAAAAAAAAACGATTTTTAAACATTCTGCAGTGGTGCTCCGCTCCTGTTAGTCTTACCCTGATGATATAACCATTATAACCATTCTCGATAGATAAGCTATATAACACTGAAAGGATTTTTCAAATGGAACCAGTAGTACCAGAGATTATCCCCTACAATCTCACAATGTCACAAACTCACAAACTTCACCTCTTTATAATATTAGTATAGAAGTATAGATTATTCAAATAGCTTGTATTCCAATTTATTCCAATCGGCGTAATATATATACACAGTAAATTATCATATATCACTGAGAATTCGACTTATCGTAGACTCAATCATAATACCATATTTTTTTATATCATATAGGAAGCAAACGAACATACGGGTCACCTGTTGTTAAGCGATCACCGCCGTCCATAGACACTAGTAACCCCAGAAGAGTCACAAGTGCGTTGCGAGCCTGTGCTAGGGGGATGGAGAGAAAGGAAAACGGGAAGTGAGGATAGATGGATCTCCGGAGCTCTCACTGATCGAACGAAAGGCAACAGTGCAAGCACTGTTACTTCACGTCGGTTTTCTGTAAGAGGGTGATGTTACTCCAGACGAGCCGACCCATTCATGCTGAAACCAATAATAGATTCAGCGTGGCTCTACCACCTACTAAAGTGTTCAGTAAAATAAAAACAATACAGGAAATAAATCCATACAATATAACCAATACTTTGTCGAACGTATTCGATGGGTCACGTAAGAATGAAACGTTTCAAGGAACCCAAATAAAAGGGCAAAAGGAACGCGTCCACCGGCGTTTGGTAAAAAATAAACTAGTTGTGAATTGATTAGCATAAAACCGAGCGGGGACCTCCCACGGGTCAGCTCTCAATTAAGCTACTTGTCTTTTCGCGCGCGCTGTGCGACCGCTCTTTATCTCGATCGACTCACTGACTTTATTTTCTGGCATTTCTTTTATGTTTTTCTGTAACATGACTGCCATTTTCGTTCTTTATTCTATGGATTTTTTCTAATGGAATTGTTGTATTGATGTTATGGGTACTTGATCGAATGTTACTTTGCACTTCAATCTGCAAAGTAACATTATATTAAGTACTAGCCTCTGCCCGCGACTTCGTTCGCGTGGCTCATATACATTAACATTAACACTAACATGCAGCGGTTCTCAGAAGGAAACAAATCCCGATTTTGAAATATTTTTTTTTCTGTGCTCCGCTCCTATTGCTTTTAGCGATGATATAACCTATAACCATCCTAGATGAATGAGCTATATAACACTGAAAGAATTATTTAAATCGGACCAGTAGTTCCTGAGATTATCCCCTACAACGTCACAAACTCACAAACTTTACCTCTTTGTATTATAAGTATAGATTTACATTGGATTTCTGCAAAGTATCATTTTCATCAGTTCAGCATTCAAAATATAAGTTATTTCTATAAATATTACTCAAAATACTACAAAATTTATTTCCTAGTGCAGGAATCTACATATTATTTTATGCCTTGTAAAATCAATTTCTGTTAAATAGTGTCTTTTTATTTTATTTAATTATTTTGTCTTACTATGTACTTAATACTTACTTAAAACTTAATACTTCTATGGTAAACCTTTTCAAAAATATATATCCCTAGCTTTTGCTTTCGCCCGGATATTAAATTTGAGATAACTCGCGGGGAAAGTACTGATTTTCTGAATGAAATGTAATCTATGTCCTATTTTGTATCGCTAACAAATTACATGCAGTATGTCATCATTATTGATTGAGTAGTTTAGACGTAAATTAGAAATTTCGGCGAGATTTTAGTCTGTCATGTAGTACATTTTATATTTAATTCATAATCTTTTTTTTTATATAACGTGGGGAAATCCCTTATGGATACCCACCCTCCCGGGGGAGAGGGTGGGTTATGTCCGACTCGCACGGACTAAAACCCCACGGTGTACCGTCAGCCCGTGTTGTTGGGGCGGCAAGGGATCGTTCTAGCTAATCAGCCTTGTAGAGCCGCCCCAACGGTCCGCCCGGCGGAAGGTGGCCGCCGGGCTCCTATTAATTCATAATCTTGTGTTACTTGATTCTATATGGTAGTGTTTTAAGAATATGAAGAAGATTATAAGATGGTTCCTAAGCGTACGAAATATTATATAGAAGATTTGACGCTTATGCCTTTACATTAACTTGGACACTGAAGAAAATCGTTTAAAGAATACCTACATAAGGACTACATACATTGACAACTTCATAATTGGCAGTATGGATTAATTTCTTCGCTTGTCCTATTGGACCAATATTGTTACTACTACTTATTAGTGAATGCGTAACAAACAAACAAATTAACTATCGTATTTATAATACTAGTAAGTATAATGCTACCCATTCGAAAATACTACTGAGTGTATTTTACCACACAACCACAGATTACCAAAATACAGCATAAAAACGCAAAACACAAACTATACGCTTTTGTTTCTATCTGTATCTGATTTAAGCTATAACTTTGAGGTATGCAAAATAAAATTTTAAACCCAACTGCCTGAATCCAAATAGTGGGTGTTATTTTATTGACTTTATTACTGATTGGCGACCATCTTGAATTATTTTTTTGAGTTTTTAACTCCGCCTCTACGAATCGAGTGCGTATGTCAGCGAAAATCTATAAAGTAATCGTTTTCAGCAATAACCTTGTCTAAATAAATAAATTGAAATCTCACATATTATTTTCACTTGTTCACTATTTTTGTAATTAATTTTAACGATTTAATATGGCCCCTATAATATATATATTTTTTAATTGAAACACGACAAAGTGACTGCACTATGCCTGATGTTAAGCATAGTACAATCCAAAAACATCGACAACCACCGAGAGACAGATTATCTATCGCCGGTCGTCGCTGTCATGCCGGCCATAATGACAAAAGTCACCCGGTACTGGATATGCACAGGCTGATCCCGAAACGCGACGCGCAGAAACGAGTCACTATGTCGAGCTTTTTCGCCATATACATGGTGGTTGCGACCCAGTCGGGCTGTAAAACCCTACCACCCCGCTATCGCCATTGCCTCGTTCGTTGATCAGCAGGGTGCAGCACGTGCAGGCGAGGTTGGCTTGGGTGTCTCAAGTCTCAAGATGTTACTCGACACCCCTTACACCACCTTTATTTTTATCAACTAAAATGACATTCAAATGATTTAAACGGATTTATCATCTACTTTCGGTATCACTACAATACATCCGATACGCGACCGGAACATTAACACTAGCGCCACCCTATTAGAAAGTTCGGCCTGTAAAGGCAAGATGTATTTGATCGGTGACACTTTTCTATGTCGTAGTTATTGTAGGGCGAAGCTCTGCTCGGATAATTAGTCACAGAGTTTAGAGTGTTAATTGGTTTTCTTTGACTGATTTTTTTTTTCGAAATGACTACGCTATTGACCCAGCAAGGTCTTAACAGCTTCACCGGACTACTAAGGCGAGCGCTTAAGGCACTCAGCCGATTTTATTTTGGCAACTAGCTCAACGGTGCACGGCACACCTCGGCTTGGCTGTTGCCTGTTGCATGCAAAATCTGGACCTACCTTAGCTAACCTAGCTAACTATTCATATATGTATGAGTTGTTGAAACGTATACGTGTACCAAGTATACACGCCTCAACAACTCCTCCATCTATTTATTATCGAAAAATTGAGAGTTTTTCAGTTCGATAAGGGAAAAAAAACCCTTCCAATTTCATGTGTAAGCGTGTAGGCGTACACGTATGTAGGGGTGATCGTGTAGTGTTGTAGCGGTGATGTATATTTGTGTGTCACCGTATTGCGCAAGCAACGCACTCAAGGGCTCCCTACCGAGGGATCGAGCCTAGGCTTGAGCCGCTGCCGTGGGAGGCCTAATCGGGTGTACAAAACAAAATAAAACGATTTCATATTTATTTATAAGCATGTAACAATAAAATAATTATATTTATTTAATTAATTATATTTATTTAATATTTAAATAATTGATAAACGAATCAATTCATTTACAATTACGTAATACCCCATCCCTACTGTGACGTATCTATATATTAATACGATAAGCAAATTTGTTGTATCCCTTTTTAACCTATTTCCCGTCAACGGGTGAACTTAAAATTTTGCATAGTTAAAGTTTATATGGCGGAGAAGTGCAGAAAGCTGTTTATTTTATATAAAATGCATTAGAAGTACATAAAATAAAATAAAATATGCACTACTCACACAACTACTCGAATTTTACACAACATATACACACATGTAAATATAAAAGACATTTTGACAGCCGTCAATAGTTACGAGTTCAAAAGAGGTTATGACGGAGGTTGCTATGCTCGACTGTATGTATTTTTTAACTCTTACGTTCCAATTACCATTTTCCATCCTATATTCAACAATGATATTATAAAACATAACTATTATTGTAAAGTTTGTTATTTTTTATGGTTAACTCACTTCAAATGATGAATTAATAAAAAAATGAGCCAAATAATATTTTGTATGGGTAATCAGAATAAAAATTTTGTTCATAAAAGTAATCCATGACTTAGACCTTCTCGGTTACAATCTTGCAATTTAACCTCATGTATGAACAAAAAATAATTTATTTTCAAAAGCTAATGGTAGTATTAAAAACGTCTTTGTCTTGGATTCACCATTTGATTGTATTGTGTATCCATTACTTTTCCAAACGATGATACTGGGCATATCACTATTTCTCATAATGACCAGACAACATTTAATTCAATATCACCCAGTAATATCACCCCATGGTGTCGTGTAAAATCAATTGAAAATTGTGTCATGGGTTGTGATAAATTTCTTTATTTTCGTAAAATTATGTTTAGTTAAAATTTGAGCTTTACCACGTGGTTTTTTTTTCCAATTTATAATAAATTTTCATTTTCATTTACACAAAAAAAAATTTAATGATTGTATAATAAAGATCATGGCAAATGGCAAGTAACTGAGTAGCTATGATGAAAATCTTTGATTATAGAAGTATACCCTTTGATAAAATAACTCTAATTAAGTTCAAACTTCAAAAAATCAATTAACTATGGTCGAATGTCGACCACTGGGCGCCCACTAGTCAAAATTATCACTCTTAATTTGACAAAGTTATAGGCTATATATTATACGATTAATGTTTCAGAAAATCGAAGTTGCAAAAAATGTCATGGCGTATTTTTGATCATATATAATTAATGCATCATGATTCCATTTAAAAAGAACTAATGTAAATATTCACAAATAATCCTTCATACGATCGTTGAGCAGTGTTAAGCCAACGCCGATGTACCTGAGTAAGCAATCATGTGTTAATTAAAACATTCTGTCTCAATTACACAGAACGCCATTACGCGAGCGCGAGGCGGTGTGAAGTGCGCGGCTCGTGTTTCAACAGAGATATAGATAGGTCCAGCACAGTCGGCGCATTTGCATATACCCGCCACACAGTGAGACCACCCCATTGCCGTTCGATTCATCTTCGTGCAATTTTCACCTTTTTAAGGACCATTTACTCCGTTATCGTATTACCTAGCCACCGTATCTTGACCTTTATTATGCAATACCTAACCATACAGGACAATTGTTTGTGTGATCGACAAATGATTGTTCTGATTCCAAAGAGAATTAAATATATAGCAAATGAATTTTCTCTCAAACTTCAAAACGTCGCTTCAAAATGAAAATTTAAAATATTTTATCCAATTTAGGCCTCAAAAAGACGTTTATGAATGAGAAAACTGCCACCGGTTCGAATAACAACCCAATCATCAAGAGAACCGGCAAGAAACTCGATCTGGTTTGACATTTCTTCTGTACTAATATTATAAAGAGGTAAAGTTTGTGTTTTTGTGAGTTTGTGACGTTGTAGGGGTAATCTCAGGAACTGCTGGTCCGATTTGAAAAATTCTTTCAGTGTTATATAGCTCATTTATCGAGGAAGATTATATATATGACGCTAAGATAGCCCCAATATAGCGGAACGCCGATGTTTCGAAATCGGTATTTGTTTTTCCACTTGAGAGCTTTCGCTGCTTATGAGCCCAAAGTAACTATTAGTACGCGAATGAAGTCGCGGGCAGGGGCTAGTAAGTATATAAAATGAAACGGGTAAGTTTCATCTGTCGTGTGATGCGTGCAGAATGTTCATGTAATGAGACGGTAGTTAAAACGAAAGCTCTAATTAAGTACGTTATAGTAAGTTGCGCTTGTAGCAAAAAGTCTAATGTCACGCGCATATTGCTCGATATGACCAACGGTTCCGTACCTTTTTATACTTTATTGTTTGTTTATCATTGTACTATGGTTTTAGTGTTTTAATTACAATCTTAACTGACATTAAATGATGTGATCTAAAGTGGTAAGCGCGCTAAGCCAAGAGGGAGACCGGTTTTAGAGTGCAGCTCTCAGGAAGTTAATCGTTTATCTATACTAATATTATAAAGCTGAAGAGTTTGTTTGTTTGGTTGAACGCGCTAATCTCAAGAACTACAGGTCCGATTTGAAAGTTTCTTTTAGTGTTAGATAGCTCATTTAACGATGATGAATATAGGCTACATATCATCACGTTAAAACCAATAAGAGCGAAGCACTAATGAAGAATGTCCCAAAATCGGGCTATTTTTAAAGCATCCGTTGCGTGTCAGTGTCAGTATTATATGCGTTGCCATGGCAACATGATAACATTCTATCGGAAATATTATTAGGGTTTATTTTGTGTTCCTGTTCAAGAGTTTATTCTACGTTATTTTTAATTTCAATTTTTGATTATAAGTAGTACGTTGCTATCGCAAACATTTGTAAATTTTATTTTGTGCTGCTATTCTAAAAGGTTAGTAGTAATAATATTTGTCCATCAATACAGGCGAAGGAATTAATCCATACTGCCAATTCTGAAGTTGTCAATATAGGTAGTTCTTATGTATTCTCAACCCAGTTTTCTTCTATGTCTAAGTTATTTTAAAGGTATAAGCGCCAAATGTACTATATAATATTTCGTAAATTTTTATCTTTTTAATTTTTAAGACCCCAGAATACATTCTCCGTAGTATTATTTTTCATTCATTTCACTTACACACAATAAACAAACCATATTACATAAAAGGCCGCAAATTTAACACAATATAGAGTAAAATAACATAAGATTATGAATAAAATATAAAATCCCCTACATGACAGACTAAAATCCCGCCAAAAACTCCTCAAAAAGTTTATTCTACGTTAGTTTTCTTCCGAATTTTTGGTTTGTGATATATTATGTATTATAAGAATAAAGTGTATGTATATAATATTAAAATAAATACTTTTCGATGAATACATATATCTGCGGTTCTACAAATATCAACATCTTTTTTTTAATTCTGTCGATATATCTGTTTGTTTATTTGTTCCGGATAATCTCCGAAACAGTTGGACCTATATGAACGGTTTTGTTTTCTTAGAAATGACTACGCTATTGACCTAGCAAGGTCTTAACAGCTTCAACGGACTACAAGTAATATTTGAACGGGAATTTTACGGGCAAATAACTAACCAATTAGCAGTTTTATTTTAAGCTAGCGGGTTCAGCAGACGATACCCGCCCCGATAATAAGACAAAATATACCTAAACCTTACCCAAGAATCATTTTATATATTGGTAAAAACGGCATGAAGATGTGTTTTTGATCTTATCGCGAACAGACATATAGACAGACGTGAAGTACGACTTTGGTGACACTATGTTGTGATGAACTGTTATCACCCAAAAATATGTTGTTCCCAAAAATATGTTGTTCACTGTAAACATGCGCGTGTGACGTACATTGTACTAGACTCCAAGGATAAATATAATTGAAAGTCATATGTTTATATGTGATTTAAATTATAGCAAGATATATTAATAACTTGATTATATCAACAATAGGACAAATTATATCTATATAATAAAAGATTTAACACATATTGTTCGATAATGTATAGCTTAATATTTTCATTACTTTCTTATATAGTTTATGTGAGCACTGAGAGTGATACATAGATAGTAGTTTAAGTTCCAACTATGTGGCTTATGATAAATCCCATCCCATTCGATACACTATTAGTATTCACATATAAAATGTACATGTTACCTGTTACTGTAGATGATGTGCGTGTCATACTTACAAATATTTTTGAAAGAGTATTATTGTTATTTACACATCTAATAACAATTTCAAATTTATTTAATATATTCAAAAAACGCGTGCGAAGCCGCAGGTAACAGCTAGTGTACAAATAAAATACTTCTTCATTCGTGCCATCTTCAACAGCAGTAGGAAGTCACTGACAATATACTTTTGCATTTATTATTACTTGGAATGAGATCAAAATACAGAGACAATAATTATTTCTTCACAGGAAGACACCTACATGTTGTTTGGTGACAGATTTTTTTACTGTAGGGTGATAGCTAAACAGTCAGGCTTAGAAAAACGGTTTCATCACATTGTTTTCATTCACCTAAAACTCTACCTCATCTGTAAGCATTCGAACCTATGACAATCGTCTCCACTCCCAAATACACCAACCTCTGAGCTATCATTGCTTAAAATATTTTACACAAATATTTCAAAGGGACTGTCTAATTTAGAATCTAGATTCAAAAATCTAAACTAATATGATTTGTTACACTGTTAATCCATACGAATATTGCAAAAATAACAATATCATATGAACTGTTAGTCGTATTAAAAAAAAAAATGGGTTTTATATCCCATCTATTGAGAAAGGTTATATGCCATAAATATTACGCTACGAGCATTACTACCGATGCAATTACTACCTAAACTGTTAGTTAGAAATTATGCTAACAGAGAATGATATGTTACTGGGAACAGGCTGTAAACGATATTGCTACAGCATATAAAGTAAAGATATCCTAGATGAATCCGCAGAGCACTTAATAGAATAAATCACTATAGGACCTCTACAAAAATATTAATGGATTAAAATAATAAGTTCAAGTTCCAAGTATAGGAAGTAACTTGTTACTTAACTTAAAATATAAACTTATTTTCCAAATCAACGAAAAGACTAGTTTTTTTATTATAGCACTGAAAAGTGACTACACTGTGTCTTAAGGTAAGCACAGTACAATCTAAAAACAATAGTGACTACCTAGAGACACGCCATCCTTCGTCGGTCACCACTGTCATGCCGGCCTTGTTGGGCTTGAGAAATGGCAAGTGGTCAATTGAATACTAAAAATAGATAGTCTAGACAAACCAACTAATTCACTTTCGCATTAATAATATTAGTTAGAATGTAACACGGTTTTTAAGTTGTATTTATACAGTTACGGAACCAAAGAAATGGCTCATTATTCAGTTTGACATCGGGAAAAATGTACAACGAAGCTATTTGCATTTTCGTGTGACATGAAACTCGGTTCCACGCGGCCACAGTTTTAAAACAACAAAATTTTAATGAATTCGCACACAAATTTACATGCTCCGCGACCCTCTTAAAATAATTTTAATATCGCCTTACGGTGTTCCAATTTAATGATTAATTCGTAAGTGTTTTTACTGTGACTTACTTTATGATTTTAAACTGGATCACAGTAAAAAAAATGATTACGAAATTTAGTTTTTTTTATTGGACCGTATTTTTACACGCAGCGTCACGCAACGCGCCCTAACAGAGACGCTAAAAGTAGCTACATATTGAGGATTTACTAGCTTCACCCCGCAACTTAGCTTGTCCTAATTTTTTATGATCATGACAGTTGTCCATGATGACCGGTTGTTAAGGTGTCAAAGTGTAATAAATCAACTGACATTCGCATTTTTAATATTGGGTAAGATTAGGATTCACCGTCAGTCGATATATCATTACATAGTACAAAACAAAGTCCCCTACGGCGTCTTTCTGTCTGTTTGCGATAAACTCAAAAATTACTGAACGGATTTTCATGCGGTTTTCACCGGTGGATAAAGTAATTTATGGGGAAGTTTTCGTATATAATTTTACGAGTTTTTTTATAATCAAGGCGAGACAACTTTTGCCGTGCCCGTTAGTTTTTTATAATTTATGAATGTAAAAAAATAAAGCGTTTTAGTACAATCTCACCTGATGTTAAAAGACTATGTGATCTACGATGGCAAATAAGTTAAACCTATTGGGGACTGGCACTTAAGTGCAAATTCCGGAACTCAAAACATATAAATATATAACATATAATTTGTTTAAAAAATATCTTTGTAAACAATTTTATCCGTTTACTTTTCCTCTTCTGCGCATACACTATAATTTTTTTAACAACTTTATATTAAACGAAAATGTCATTTTCTTTTTTTTTAATAAACGTAAACGTTGTTATTATAAAAAAGTTAAATACGTATTGATTACTTGCTTTAAAAACGTTACGTTTTAAATGCTTCACGCTCGCCGAATGATCCGCCATCTTGCTCTTTTGTCTCGCTTTGGTTAGGTTACGTTAGACTTGCGAAAAAAGGATAACCCGAACTTGCACCGAGCGAACGCGGTGCATTTAGTACGAAATCTTTTTAAAGCAAGTACTTAATACGTATTTGCAAGAAAGAAAGAAAGATTTTTATAGTCATAGCTATGTACAGTTGTGCAACAAAAAAAAACTTTTAAATATAAAACATGTAAAACTATGGCAATGAGGCCTAGCGTCAGCGTATTGCCGTTTTTGAAAAACGGCGCTGGTTTTCAACTAGACCTCAAATTTCCGGCTAAAATATAAGCATTACTTTTTAATATTTTTGTAATAACACCGTAAGTGTCTTCGAAGTACAACGTAAATAAAACAAGGCAGTCATAGGGACTGCCGAGTGAAGTAAGCTTTAAAATCAATTATAGCCTGATTTATTTATCTATACTAATATTATAAAGAGGTAAAGTTTGTGAGTTTGTGACGTTGTGATGTTGTGACGTTGTAGGGGGTAATCTCAGGAACTACTGGTCCGATTTGAATAATTCTTTCAGTGTTATATAGATCATTCATCGAGAATATATATCATATATCATCACGCTAAGATCAATAGGAGCGGAGCACAGATGAATAATGTTTCAAAATCGGGATGTTTTTTCCTTTTGAGAACTGCTGCGTGTTAGTGTATCTATTCCACGCGAACGAAGTCGCGTGCAGAGGCTAGTATTTAATAATTTATCAAATGAATTTATTAACATGGATTTCATATCTATTGGCAATCCGAGCCACAAGTATATAGTTTTTATATAGTTAATTAATCAATGAAACGTATGATGAGCTGCAAAATATTAATATCACATTTAAACAGGCCGCTATACTATGCATCTCTAGTCTGACGCAAACGGAATACGTCACGAGCATGTCAAGGTAAACGGTCATGTGAACCCAAAAAATTTTTCCTACCAATAAATATTTTTATTATTTGCATGACGCGCATACAACCGCGGAATTCTATAGATTTGTATTTATCTTTATATATACATTTCTTCTGTACGTGTGTATGTCACTGAACTCCTCCTAAACGGCTGAACTGAAATTTTGTGTGCATGATCCAGTGGACAATGGTTTAGTTTCACAATTGGACCCAGTAAGTGACGCCGCGGTTGACTGTAGGATTATTTTTTATCAAGCAGAACAACGTCCTCCCGGCCAGCTAGTATTTATATAGATTTACGAAAAATAATGGGCAGAAATGTCCAGAATTCGCAAAAAAAAAATCCAAAGAATTTAAGGTACCTGGACGGTAGGACCATGCAGGTGGACAACTAAATATTATGGCCAAATGAACCATAATCATTATTGAATCAGATTCTAATTTCTCATTTAAAATTCTCAAATGATACTCCGGTGATCACATTAAAGTGTAAGTACTGTCTCATCATGTACTCGTGTTTGACGTAACTCATTATTTACGTATATGTAATTTGTTCATGAACGGGTGCGTAATCACGATCAATTCGGCACCCTACGGCCGTCATTAAAACCAATTATTTAAACAAGACGAAGTAGTGTAAGAACAGTAGGGTAACATAGCATTGATAGTAGTTTGAAGAAAGAAAATTAAGGAAAAAGTTATCGGTTCTATTCTTTTGAAATTTTAACAAATTACAGAATATTTTATGGCTGTGTTTAGTTTTAATGTATATTTATTATCAAAGGCAAACAGACAGACGGCCTATTTAATGTTAAATGGTTAACACAGTCTTTTTTTTATCAAAGGAGGCAAACGAACTGGTGGGTCACGTGATGTTAAGTGACCACCATCGTCCATAGACAATAACGACATCAGGAAAGTCGCAAGTGTGTTGCCAGCCTGTATTTGGAAGAGAGGGAGGGGAAGGAAAGGGAAAGAAGGAAACAGGAAGGGAGGTGGGCCTCCGACGCTCTCACTTACCGAACGAAACACAACAATGCAAGCACTGTTATTTCACGTCGGTTTTCTGTGAGAGGGTGGTATTACCTCTTAGCCGACTATTAGCCGACACGTTCTTGCTGAAACCAGTAATAGCTTCAGCGTGGTTCTACCACTACACTTTAGTTTTAATGTATATTTATTATTAAATGCAAACAGACAGACGGCCTATTTTATTTTAAATGGTTAACACCGTCTATGGATTGTATTGCCAACGTTGAAGTAGATGCCTCTTTTTGAACACATTATATTACTGGGTGAAGACTGTATATTAGAGAGCGTACATTATATAAGGAAGCTCAACATAATAATATAATTATTAGTATAAAATATGAACTGTATTTTTCTACAACTGGCTAATACGCACCTTCTTCCTTTGGGTATTAAAAGCCGTAATCGAATCCGAGGAATAAGTCGCCTATATTTTCATTATGCATAAACATACTAGCTGATCAGTCACACATTGCTGTGGCTCACTTATTACGTGTTGAATTGAGACTATGATAAAGTTTTTGGAATTATAGTTAATGAGTCTGCCTAAAAACTGGATACAGGAAAAGCTAGCTTACGTAGTAAATATATTAATAACACACGTGCACTAATAAATAAACTGGAGTTGAAAAATAAACTCAACATTAAAACCTGGCCTCATCTACGAGATATCTATAACCGTTGGTCCTAAATTTAAACTGACTAAACCTTTGAGACTGAGTAAACTTGCAATCAATACCATCAATCAACATTGACAATCACTTCATGTGTAAATAAGAGATATCAATGCCATTCATCGAAATATAAATTATTCTATCTCTTAAGTTGGACCAAATTATACTTAACTGCCAAAGTTCATGAAAATCGGTTCAGTAGTTTTGGAGTTCATCGTGGACAAACATTTTAACTTTGGATTTTTATATACTCAGGTGTAGCTACCTAGTATTCCATCCTCTTTGATAGGCTGGCTGAAACTTTAGTAATATTGTAAATAGAATGTTGTTCAAACAATTAAAAACAAACAAATGAAACATCGCGTGTCCATATAAAATACCTTATATGGACATATGAATTACAGTTTATTTTAGGCACTCCGAGTATTATTATTATTACCCAGTCCGTGTCAGTGTAAACTCTTACAGTAGTGAGCCCGAAGCTCCTACACAGGTATCGATTACTATACTGTTCCTCAATATACTGTGTCACGGTTCACGTCAATTTTTATTTGCCAGTAGCGAAATATTTTTTCATTATACCTCAGTTTATAAGTAATGAGAAATTAAATTGGTGATGACAGTGTAATTACTTCGAGATTACTTAAAAATTCAGGATTTCGGAAACAATGCGAGAAGTTCAAAATATTGTATTGAGGTAATTTGGTTAGGTACTGTTTATGAAGATTTCTACAAAAATATAATTCCTGCGGATAGTTTATTTTTGTAGTGATAATAACGGAAAGCAAACATATGTATTTTATTTTTTCAATACATATTCTTTTTTATATCATATTACGCAAACGAACAGATGGGTCACCTGATGTTAAGTGATCACCACCGTCCATAGTCACATGCAACACCTGGGGAGTCGCAAGTGCGTTGGCAACCTTTGTTGGGGGGGGAGAGGAAGGGAAGAAGGAAGGGGAAGGGGAGGGGAGGTGGATCTCCGGCAAAGCAAGCATTGTTACTTCACGTCGGTTTTCTGTGAGAGGGTGGTAATACCCTGGTCGAGCGGACCCATTCATGCTGAAACCAGTAACTACAGCTTGGCTTTACTACCTACAAATAAAATAAGGATACTTTTACACTTATTATAAAAAAAAAGTCTTCTGTAACATTTGTCTATCTGTTCGCAGTAAACTTAAAAATTAGTGAACGGATTTTCATGCGGTTTTCACCAATAGATAAAGTGATTCGTGACGAAAGTTTACTTATATAATTTTTTAATCTTTTTTTTTTATATACACAAGACAACGTCTCTTTGCCCACTAGTGATAATATAGCGACTCTCTTGGTGGAGTTAAAAAAATTGAGAACCAATGGGGCTGTTATGTTCGGTGGAATAAAAGCCCATAAAAAAGAATATCCCGTCGAAATAAAATAATATTAGCCAATATTATTAACTCTTAAATTATCATGATTAACTTTAACTTGTCAAAATTATTAACATAGTTTTTAAGCAGGCATTTTTTTACCCCACTTACTGATTTGCTTTGAAGGTACTTTAAGTAGCCTTTTAACATGTTCTCGCTTAATTTACAGCTAATTCTAATAAATTGCCCCACAATTTAACATCTCCGCCAATTTCACGACAACCGCTGTTAGTTGACAGCGACTGTTCAGCGGCAGTTGAAGCCTCGGGCTATCCCGGCAAATATAAATTTGCAGCCGCAAAAATAACTCGACAACGCACGCTATACCGAAAATTGAATTCTTCAATTGCAAAACTATCATGGTATTTAATGGAAATCAACATATTTAGTGCAGTTTAACGTCTTCAGAAATTTTTGGAAGCGATTCTCTCGCCGCTTATTCTTTGGATGCCGCTATACGACTGATAATTATTCATGTCCCGATTGCTACTAATTACGACGAATTATAGAGTACGCAAGCGGTGAAGTGCGAAAATTGGGTGTAAAACTGCGAAAAGTCCATTATAGGGTTGTTACAAAGATTCCTATACCTTAAACAGAGCACTGACACAAATTAAGTTTGGTTTTTTTTTCCATCTTAAATGTGTAGGTGGTAGAGCCACGCTGAAGCTATTATTGGTTTTGAGCATGAATGGGTCGGCTCGCCCGGAGTAATGCCACCCTCTCACAGAAAACCGACGTGAAGTAACAGTGCTTGCATTGTTGCATTTCGTTCGGTCAGTGAGATCGCCGGAGACCCATCTCCTCTTCACTCTTCTTTCCCTTCCCCTTTTCCTTTCCCTCCATTCCCCAAACACAGGCTGACAACGCACTTTTAACTCCTTTGGGGTTTTTAGTGTCTATTGATGGCGGTGATCGCTTAACAACAGGTGACCCGTCTGTTCGTTTGCCTCCTATATGATATAAAAAAATGACTGCATAATTAATATTATATATGATAATTAAAGCTATAGTAATGAATTAGGCTGTTCTATTATTTTACAACAAACGCTTTGAAAATCTATTTGCTGTAGAAAAGTAAAATTGCGAATTCTTTTACAGATTCATGAAATCTATGTGTTTCTTGTTACAACATGACACCGTATATTCTTACCCCTTGGTGGAAATTGTTGTGAAAATATAGATATTTAGCGGTAGGAGTTAGAAACGGAACTTACCGGGTCGTTGCCTGGTTCGCTACTTCCACCACAAATTACAACACTATTTATACCGGTTAGTACTGTCCCGGTATACTGATTAAATTAGTAATCACTGAATATGTTAATTTTGCGTGCGAATGGCGTGTGTTCTCGCGGATGCGGTTTAGCGTAGAGTAGGTGGCGCGAGAGGCGTATTTTTTGTTCCGTCCCTTTTGGAGAGGAAGGGGTTGAAATAGAATACATAGATAAAATAGCGTGCGAAAGTATAGATAAAATATGCGGAAGCGGGAAAAGGAAATAATATATACAGAAATAATAGATATAGAAATAATAGATGGCGTTACCACCCCTGTTAAATTTAAAAAGATAAATCTCATTCGTTTAGGCATTTATCGACACTTACTGCATCCAAGGGAAGTTGTGGTCGGAGAAAATATTTGATAATCAAAGGGTTCAAATAACGAAATAATTACTAGATTCTATCTATCTATGTTATATAACAGTACTGAAGTTTTAAGTAGCAATGAAAGCTTAATAAAGCTATAACTAGGAATATTTATAGCGGTAAGCTGTTATAAAAGCTCTTTATGCATTAATATATGTTCGTAAATGTAAATAACAGTAATTTTAATATCTATATATTTTAATAATTTATAGAAGTGTACCGTTATATCCGTATCAAGCGAAAACTGCTATCAAGGTATAGCTTTTCATAATTTTTTAGGATTACTTGTTAAATATCGAAACCTTGTAAAAAAAAATGAATTATGACGATATCTTCATCTAAATATATAATAAGAAAATCTAAAATAACTTTTCGATTTTAGTGAAAAATATTGTTGTAGATGCTTAAGAATAAATAAAAATTTACGATTTAATCATTTTTAGAAATATCCGTTTGTCTGTCTGTTTGTATGAACACGCATCCCTGATAAAGTCCTGGGTTCACAATAAAACACCAAGAAAAAGCATATCCTTAAGAATAACTTAGTTTTTGTTTTGTTAAAATCGGTCCACTCTATCAAAAGTTATTGTAATTTCAATGACGGCTCGAGTAAGTACGTGAAAAGTTTTTTTTTTTTTCTCGAACTGTCCACGCTATTAACATAGCAAGGACTTAACAGCTTCACCGGATTACATACTTGAGAAGAGTAGTAGTAATCTATACAATATTGTAAAGCCGATTTCTTTATTTGTTTGTTTGGTCGAACGCGTTAATCTCAGGAGCTACTGGTTCGATTTGACAAATTCTTTCAGTGTTATATAGCTCATTTATCGAAAAAAGCTATATATCATCACGCTAAGACCAATAGGAACGGAGCACCAATGAAGAATGTTTCAAAATCAGCGTTTTTTTTTTCTTTTGACAGCTTCCGATGCGTTAACCCAAAGCAATTATCTGATGTGGTCGTAGTCACGGCCAGAAGCTAGTCTATGCTAATATTATAAAGAGGTAAAGTTTGTATGGTTGTAAGGTTGTAAAGGGTGATATATATAGATCTAATCAACCGATTTTGAAAATTTTTTTCCTGATAGAAAGCCACGTTGTTCGTGAGTGTCACAGGCTATATCTCAGTCCAAAATGAAAATACTTTTTATGGTAGTCGGATTAGCACAGTAAGTCGGAGGAAAAACGGTCGAACGAAAACTTTTTTTTTTTTTTTCGAGATGTCTACGCTATTGACCCAGCAAGGTATTAACAGCTTCACCGGACTACTAAGGCGAGCGCTTAAGGCACTCAGCCGATTTTATTTTGGCAACCAACTCAAGGGTGCCCGGCACACCTCGGCTTGACTGTTGCCTGCAAAATCGCGACCTATCTTAGCTAACCTAGCTAACTATTCATGTATGTTTGAGTTGTTGAAACGTATATGAGTACCAAGCATACACGCCTCAGCAACTCCTCCATATATTTATTATCGGAAAATTGAGAGTTTTTCAGTTCGATAAGGGAAAAAAGTAAACCCTTCCACTTTCATGTGTAAGCGTGTAGACGTGCACGTGTGTGGGGGTGATCGTGTAGTGTTGTAGCAGTGATGTATATTTGTGTGTCACCGTATCGCGCAAGCAACGCACTCAAGGGCTCCCTACCGAGGGATCGAACCTAGGCTTGAGCCGCTGCCGTGGGAGGCCTAATCGGGTGTGCGGGAGCGAAATTAACCCCCAGACCACGGCGGCGTGATCTGTGGTTACGCGGGCGTGGGCGTGAGCACGCTCTTTTTCGAGGGACAGGCTGGTACTGATGGACAGGCTGGTACTGATAAGTCGAACGAAAACGTTCCTTTCGAACGCTGCCTTAACGATGAGAGATATATAGTTGAGTTCTAGAGAAAAGTTGTAGAGCTTGATAACGCATACAAAAAAGTTGCAGATAGCATATGTGTTACTTTTATATTTAAATCGCAAAAGTAGTTTTTTTTAATATTTTAAAATAATTTAAATCCTTAAGTGATCTAATATGTAATGATATAATAACTGAGCCACAGCAACGCGTGGCCGGCTCAGTTAATTTAATATAACGTTTTAAGAATCTTTTTAACTGACTTCAAAAAAAGGGGGAGGTTGGCACCGATTTTCAATACATCTCTAGGTAGCACACACGTTCATATATTTTATTTGATTTGGTTAATTTAATAAGCTATTTATTTTCCACTTTTTAGTGCCTTATGGGTTTTTTGTTGATAATGAAGTTAGTTATTTAAAAAAAAAAACTTTAATAAACACTACGCGTCGTGGTTATGCTTTTTCCTTTATACATAAAGCGTATTGTTAGTATAATATATGATGCAGACAAAGTCGCGGGAATCAATTAGTATAATATCAATGTAAAGAGAACTTCCCAGGTGCTGCGTATTAAATGTTAATTATACTGCATTAAAATACAACGGTATTTAGCTTGTTTTTTTTTAATTTTATGTTCTAATTTAGCTCAATACTATTTATAAAACATTAAATTATAAAAACTGTTTGTCGTTTAATAATAATTAGTATAAGCTTTCGGCTTTGCTCACCTAAAATTATATTTGGGCTCTCCCTCACGGACAGTACATTTAATATACAGTACCTGAGCGTCCGAGCCTAGCTCAGTTCTTTAAAAAACATTTTTAAATTAAAATTAACTATTAGGTTTGCCTCACAAAATTAGCATTTTTTTTATCAAAAAGTATTTATATATATATATTAAAAAAAAGATATCTCTTACTGTCACTCTGATTCAAGCTGGGGTTACACGGATTTTCGATGCAGCCGATTTCCATCTGAGCTATTTTTGTTTTAACAGCGGCGACGAAAATTATCTGTATATTCTAGCTTTATTTTTTCATTGCCTGAAAACTCGGATAAAAAAGTTTATATGAATGCAATCAAGCTACATCGATTTTCGTCCCCGAAACCACCTACATACTAAGTTTTAACGGAAATCGCAGACACCGTTTCCGAGATTCTGAATATATAACAATATAAAAATATACAAGAATTGCTTGCTTAAAGGTATTAGATACTAAGATAAAGGAACTCTATGTCCTTTTTGGTCCCCCCTTACAAAATTTATGCAAAATTTCGGGCGTGAAGGCGTAACAAACAAAAAAACCACACATTCGTATATTTTTCTTTTGAAGTTTTTATATAGTTGTGTATATTGTGTTCTCTTAAAGTATGTTTAGTTACAATTTAAATTCACTTAAATATAAACTCTATTTCAAAGAGGTTAGTAGTTAAAATAGTAAATACATTAAATCAGTAGGAAGTGAGCACTTTATTGGATAATTACAAAATCCCACGCTGTTGGTACACCGTGACCGATATGCTAGTTTCATAGATGAACAGATCGTGTATGTTTAAACGCTTTGTTTTTGTTTATAGTGTAGCTGTAACCAGTTTGCTTGGTTGAGCGTGAATTGTATTTAGTAATAATGAATACAAAGTCTAATTTGTATACCCTTACCAAAATTACAAATGTTTTTGTTAAGATTTTAATATGCAACTTTGCGTACACTTTGTCAGTGAAATAGTAAATTATATAGGTCATCTTTTATGTAAGAATGTGTTACCTTGCTGGAGATAGGTCAAATATTCTTAACTGCGAATGAGAACGCCGGGAAAAGCTAGTAATTCTATACAATATATACAAATATATCTATACTAATATTATAAAGAGGTATATATTGTGAGTTTGTAGGCGGTAATATTTGGATCATCTGAACTAATTTTGAAAAGGCTTTTGTAGTAGTCGGATTTACAAAGTACGTCAGAGAAAAAACGAATATACCTATATAAAATTATAGTACTTATTACATATTTAAGTATAAAAGTTATATAGAAACATTAGAAATATAAAGAATCATTATCTCTATTTCTGTTTATAAATACTAATGTAAGCTTGTTTTTTTGTTACACTTTCGCAACTTCAATATAAAACCTATCAATATGAATTTTGGCAGACACGTTGTCAGGAGTGCCGTAAAAGATATAGGGTATTTTTGATCTAAAAAAATTGTGGCAGTATTAAGGACTATCAACAGAGGTGAAAACCTAATCAATAAAACAATTGTGTCCTTTTTTTAAAAAGAAAGCACAATTATAGTATGAATTATTTCACAATTTTTAAATTGAAATTATTTCCATTAGCCTGATTCTTAGATTTATTGACACTTCGAATAATAATTATATGTAGTTTTATACAGTTTTTAATATCTATACATCTAAATATGTAATCTTTCAATTATCTACATGTAACAAAGAATCTGTTGGGAATGCTTAATAATGTATTCTGTTTAGAATATTGAATAGATTATTAAAACCTATTGACGATAAGCTTGAAAATAAAAATAGAAACTAGGCTTAAAACATACTCAAACAATAATTCATAAAAAATTATACGTGAAGACTACAGTACTACAGTACACTCTTTAACCCCTAATCCTTTTCAATCTATATAACATAGATTAATATCGCAAACTGTGTGATGTAGGCGGTAGATCCACGCTGAAGCTATTACTGGTTTTTCAGCATGAATAATTCAGCTCTCCCGGGGTAGTACCATCCTCTCACAGAAAACTGACTTGAAGTAAAACAGTGTCTGCATGGTTGCGTTTCGTTCGGTCAAGGAGAACGCCGGAGGACCACCTCTCCTCCCCTCGCTCCTTTCTAGTCCTCTTACCCTTTTCCTGAAAGGGTGACTACGCACTTGCGACTCCACTGGTGTTGTAGCTGTCTATGGATAGCGGTGATCACTTAACTTCAGGTGACCCGTCTGTTTGTTTGCCTCCTATGACACAAAAAAACACTTCTATTCAAAATGGCTAGCATATATTTTTGTTTTACCGACTTTTTTTTTTCGAAATGTCTACGCTATTGACCCAGTAAGGTCTTAACAGCTTCACCGGACTACTAAGGCGAGCGCTTAAGGCACTCAGCCAATTCCATTCTGGCAACCAGCTCAAGGGTGCACGTCACACCTCGGCTTGGCTGTTGCCCGTTGCATGCAAAATCGCGACTTATCTTAGCAAACCTAGCTAACTATTCATATATGTATGAGTTGTTGAAACGTATATGTGTACCAAGCATACACGCCTCAACAACTCCTCCATATATTTATTATCGGAAAATTGAGAGTTTTTCAGTTCGATAAGGGAAAAAAGTAAACCCTTCCACTTTCATGTGTAAGCGTGTAGAGGCGTGCACATGTGTGGGGGTGATCGTGTAGTGTTGTAGCAGTGATGTATATTTTTGTGTCACCGTATCGCGCAAGCAACGCACTCAAGGGCTCCCTACCGAGGGATCGAACCTAGGCTTGAGCCGCTGCCGTGGGAGGCCTAATCGGGTGTGCGACGGTTTACCGACAAAAGTGTCTAATCTTTTTGGCTAGTTTTTAAATTTGTGCAATCTATATGGCCTCTTGTTTTACACTTACAATATCCTAGTTTCTTATTGATAGATAGTAAAACCGTAAGCCTATAAAGAGAACAGGTTCTTGAGTACAGCTACCGGAAGTAAATACTATTTACTAATAATCGCTCGGTGAAAAGCAGTCACTAAAACATAACATGGCCATACAAATATCAAGAAGTTGAGATAAGTTTTAAGTATCATTAGCCAACTTATAAAGTACTAAATATTTAAATATATGTTCTTCGAGCGATTAGCATGATCAAATACTAAAATTTAATCTGCATTAACATTTATAATATATATAATTATACAAATATAGTATATTTTTATTATTATGTTTTCTGAAAAGTGTTTTACATAAGTATATAGAAAATACACAGTAATTGTATTGTATTATGGGAATTTAATAAAAGAAATTAAAGAACAAAAACATAAATATGACATGTTAAGATCATATAACTAAAATCTATCTACTCTGAAATTACTATTTCTTCGTAGAAGTTAGGCCTGGCACTTATGAATGGTAGTCCGGTGAAGCTGTGAAGGCCTAATAAGGCCAATAGCATAGTCATTTAAAAAAAAACTTACGAATTAATACACATTGATTTTGCTACTGACAATATTCGTCAACATTTTATATATATTTACTACTTCTTATATTCTGGAGTATAACTATGTTTAAATTACTTTCTTAATGGGCTTAAGTATTTTCAATACATTATAAGTTTAAATATCTCTACTATTGAATTAAACTATCTTTTAGAAATCAGATCTCCTCAAGCGCGCGTTGATGTCTTTTCTGAAGACTGTCTCAGAATATTCATTGTTTTTTACACATTTCGTATAACCAAGTAAATGTTTATATCCTTCATTTTAAATTACATTAATTTAAATATACATATACAGAGGTATTAAATAAATATACAACAAATAAATATTTAATAATTTAAAGATATTAAATGTCTTTTACTAAAAACAAACACATAAAATTTAAATGAAAAAAAACTTACCTTTTCACTTCAAAAACCCGAATTCAATCTATATCGCCGACAAAACTATAAACGAATTAACCATCCTACAGTTAAAATCTCACTTTGAGAGTTTAATAAAATTTAAAAATATTAAACACAGTAATTGATTAAAACGGCACTCAACACTAAAGAAATAAATAGCGAAAAACAAGCGAATCGCGTTCCACAAGTAAAAACCGTTGCTGCGTCGAGCGTTGAGCGTAAGCTCGTCGCGATGCGCGGAACGATTGTAACGGTGAGTGGACCGTGGCGGCAGCGCTCGTCCGGCCCCGCCCACCCATAGCCTCTGCGGTGGGGAAGATGCTACACCTCTTAGCCTTTTCACACTTCCCTCTTACCTACTAGAGCGACTTGTGTTGTTTGACCTCTCGCACATTCCTATATAATAGTATAGAACGCGTATCTTATATCCAAATACATTATCAGTATCCTATTTACATAAAGTTAGTTAACAAAGGGATTAATTTATGCAACATGGCTTTTGGTTTAAAAGATTCAATTACAATGTAATATTATTAGAGTGGAAATGTTAATTAACTAGGTATTTAACGGAGTATTTAGTTTTTATCCTAAAACTTTTAGTGTGTTTTAAGTGAAATAATTTTGCACAAGTAATTTTGTGTTAGAACTGTTATAAAAAAATGACGCTTGAAATGCTTTGAATACTATTGTATATATTGGTGTGTAATATGTTGGTGATACAAATAAAAAAAAAATGATACAAATAAATAAACAATTAACTTGGTAATTATATGGTAAAACTAATGTTGCAATTAGATTTAAATTGATACATACATATTATCTGAAATACACATATATAGAGCAAAAGTTTAATTTGATTCATTATTGTTACTAAATTATATGTGGTTAAAAAATATACACTATAGTATATTCTTGACAAGCATGGAGATCTTTCAGGCGATTATTCTTTGTTTAAGAAACAGGTACTTTATTTGAATATACAATATAAATTTAAATCATTATTATTATTATTATAAAGCGCATCACATCATAACAGCTACTATTATTTCGGTAATTCTTTTTTCTTGTATTCATGCTTTTACAGGACAAAATTTATTTGAAAGAATACAAGATCTTATAGAGAAATGAAAAAATGGTATTAGTAAACCTTCATATAAAAAGTGAACGAATGAGATAAAAAAAGTAAATTTTCAAAAATATTAATAGAATTGGCAAATTCACATTAAATTGTACGAAACCGGGGTATAAAGGCAGTCACAGTAGAATAGTTTAGTAATACTAAAAAAAACGAAGACAATGTACCATCAGAACGAACATCAGGTATTGAACTGTTGTATCGTAGGTGAAGCCGCCGCCTAACACTAGTTTTGTAAATATACATCATTAATTTTTTTTTTCGAATTTGTAACGTCTGCCTGTCACTATCGCATCATCATCCGTCGGTGACATGAAACATTGCATTTGTTTTATCGTGTGTAAACTTCTAATTGCACTCGGCAAGTCCACACAGTCGTGGAAGGGCACGCTCGCCTGTCGATTGCAGTGGCGTGGTGCAAGGGACGAGGTATAAACGTTTTTAATTCACATTATCACTAGAATGCTTGCGGTATTTAATGTTTTTGTTATTACTTAGAATATGTTGATTATATTAAAATATAAATATTTATTCTTAATAAATACAATTGCGAATATAAGTTTGTTTTATTATTATTAGCAACCCAATATAAAATGTACCTAGTTTAAAATTTTAAATTGGCAATTTTTTTTTCTTTCCTTTTTCACGGTTTACCGCTTAGTGAATACATCTGCGTTGTTATAATTTAAGTACATCTTATACCTTTAAACGAGCAATTCTTGTATATTCAATATTGTATATGATCTGGAAAACGGCGTTAATCTATTTCCGTGAAACTTATTATGTAGGTAGTGTCAGGGACGATAATTCGATCTAGCTAGATTTCATTCATAGAAAACTTTTTTAACTGGGTTTTCAGGCAATGAAAAAATATAGCTAAATATAATAAAGGTAAATTTCGCCGGCGCTGACAAAACAAAAATAGTTCATATGTAAATCAGTTGCTTCGAAAATCCGTGTAACCCCAGTTCGAATCCAAATGACAGCAAAAGTGATATATTTTTTTAAAAATATTTTTGTTGTAAAAAGAAAAAAGTTTTAATTTTATAAGGCAAACCTAACAGTTTATTTTAATTTAAAAATGTTGTTAAAGAACCAAGCCAGGCTCGGTCGTCCAAGTACTTTATATTTAAATAAACTATTGAAAATTCTTCTTTTGTTATTAAAACAAACCAGCTACATAAGCAATAAGGGAGTTGCATTTCACGCCCTCACTACACAAAAGTTCGTCATAAAATTTTGCTTACACGTGAGACGTACACGTAACCATGTAACAATATATAATAACTGTAAACATATAGTGTTACAACAAAATAATCCCAAGGAGAGTTGATTTCAGGTAGGCGGTCGATCGTAAAAATTAAGCCAAATCATACATCACAACATGACAAGCATGTTGCACCAACCCTACTCAGGTAAGATAAGGGTAAGAGAAAGAAAAAGAAGAAGATGAGATACGTAAAAAAAAAATAAAATATGTTTTTTTATCTAGAAAGAAAGTTCTGTTCCCGACAGATGGATAAAATCTTCATAACAAAACGAGGGAAGCCGTAGGTAAAGGAGCATATATTCAATAAATACAATTTAAAGATTTTAAGTATCGCCATATTAAGTTGTACATAATACTCAATCTATCATTATTATGACGAAAACGATATATCACTATCATAATGTTCTTTGTAACGTTTTTTTTTTTCGATAAAATATCAGCTAAAAACCATTGCATCGCAATATATTTTTAAAAAACTTTATGTACAAACGCTATGTTCTTCAATAGGGATATTTTAATTGATCAGAAATTGTATCTCTACTTTTAGCATAGGATTTTAGACATTTAAACTCATTATACTATAACCATCTAAAGTTATGTTTCAAATGAAGTTTTGGTGAATTTTGACTGAAATCTTGAATTCGTTCGTATAAACAAAAACTAATAGTCATCCAGTGATCGAGATTTAATCATAATTAATTGATTATTTGGGTTAAACTATTATTGTGGATTATTTTTGACAAAGAGTGGTGTATAAATTCTATCGACATGTAGACCTATATATGCTCGTAGATCGTGAGATATAATTACTAGAGACATAATTAAAATCTTAGATTTGTCGATTTTAAGAAATAAATAACTATTGTCAATTTTTTATTGGTAACTGTAAAGCTGGACAATATTTTTGTAGGTGGTAGAGCAACGCTGAAGCTATTATTGATTTCAGCATGAAGGGGTCGGCTCGTCCGGGGTAGTACCACCAGACACACAGAAAACCAACGTGAAGTAACAGTGCTTGCATTGTTGCGTTTTGTTCGGTCAGTGAGATTGCCGGAGACCCATCTCCCCTCCCCACTCTTCTCCCTTTCGGTCTACTCTAACCCCTCTCCCTTTGTCTTCATTCTTCCAAACAAAAGCTGGTGACGCATTTGTGACTCCTCTGGGATTGCTAGTGTCTATGGACAACGGTGATCGTTTGTTCTTTTGGCTCCTATATGATATAAAATTTACTAAAGTACGAATATGTGTTTTTTGAAGTCGTTAGAACCATATATCTATGCTGCATTGATCTTTGAACTGTATTGACTGCGTAACTGTTTCGAACTTATGAAGTACATACTCCGTGTCAGCTTACAAATTGCACCACAATTTCGACCGGTACAACATGAAGGACTACGATCACAGTGTTTAAACAGGGGGTCGCGGTCATTACGCACCTATTTCTCGGTGGGCATCCCTGTATGTTTGAATATTATATTATATTGCAACACTGTTACATATATACTTATCTATGTTTGATAGTGGCTTCGCTGTTGATAGTGTAGATTTGATTAATCCTTCAGGTTCAGTATATACTTCATCGTAAAAACGTAACAAAGAGATAAAATTACATTTGCATTATAACATTATCACTATATATGATAAAACAAAATCCTCTCCTATATCTGCCTGTCTCTACTAAACTACTAAACGGAAAACTAACAAAAACTACTAAACGGATTTTCATACGGTTTTCACTAATAGATAAAGTGTTTCATGAGGAAGGTTTAAGTATATACTTTGTCAAGGTTTTGTTTTTCATTACTAGGACGGGATAACGTCCGCCGGGCCCGCTAATAGTAGTATAATTTTACATGGAGTTGGAAACTTTTGCCAAAAATTCGTACAAATTATACATGTAAATAAAATTGAAATATCCTACTGTTTATTTGAAAATATTGTTGAGAATAACTTAGTATTTTTCTTTCATTAAAATCGGATCACTTTGACAAAAGTTATTGTAATTTGAATGACGGCTCGAGTTAAGTGCGGTAAAAAATTAGACAAATAAATTAACTTAATACATTCCGATGATTTCATTAATCACTGTTTTATTACATAGAGTTCCACGCAAACAAAGTCGCGGGTACAGCTAGTCATAAAAAAATCAACATATGTTTTTGTACTTCCAACATTGTAGTAATAAGTATTGTCAAGTAAAAATAACTTAAATAAAAGTAACTTGAGAGTCCAGGTGGCGGCAATTAACGCACCGAAGTGTTTGAAACACAACGACACTCGTGTGTTCGTCTGTCCGTCTTCCCGGCCTCTATCTGAAGAGCAATCTGCGTTTGTGGGCACCCTCAAATTATAGGGGTATTACTGGACATTGCGTACCGGTCCCATGTAAACTTTAAACTTGGACACATTAAAAAGATCACAAAATGTTTAAGCTAACTTGGTTTTATCAGAATTATATTTAATTTAATTATTAAACTCATATAATAATTCTAATTAAATTAATAAATACTAGCCTCTGCCCACGATTTTATCCGTGTAATAAAAGTAACGCTAATACGCAGCGGAAGCTCTCAAGAGGAAAAAATCTAGATTTTGAAACATTTTCATTGGTGCTTCGCTCTTATTGGTCTTAGCGTGATGATATAACCTATAATCTTTCTCGATAAATGAGTTATATAACAATGAAATAATTTTTCAAATCGGGCCAGTAGTTCCTGAGATTACCCCTTACAACCTCACAAACTCACAAACTTCACCTTTTTATAATATTAATATAGTTAGTTGGTATAGATAAGCATTTTTATCTATTAAAAACCATATTTGTAACTATATTTCATTCGTGGTTTTGCTTGCGTCGATGTAGATTTGGTCTATACTTCGTAGACGGTGGATTTTTTTAAAGATTAAAATATACCCTTCTTGGTACCGTCTGTAAATATGTATGCAAGATTTCACGGTGTTTCGGTTTCGGTTTCGGTTGAGGGTAAAGGCGAGAAAGCATGTAACATGCTTATGACAAACAAGCAAACAAACACGCACTCACATTCACGATATTAGCTGATTGAGTTGAAAATGATCAAAATTTGTATTATATTAGACTGGCAATTGATTGTGACTTAGTCCTATTAAAATTACATTTCTGTTAATAACTTGAAGTTTTGTAATATCTCTTGTAGAAGTTCTAGGTAGACCAGGTTACTTTTTATTTTACAATTCAATTCCTCAGGGTAGTATACTAGTCATGTATTGGCTACGACAGAATAGAAGTTAATAATAATAAAATTGCAAGGAGTTTTTGGCGAGATCTCGAAGTGTCATGTAATGGATTTTATATTTTATTCATAAACTTATGTTACTTAAGTCTATATTTTTATATATTGTAATTTTTAATGTAGTTAAGTTATTGTGCACAAGTGAAGTGAATACAAAATAATGCCACTAAACATAAATTCTAAGATGCCATAAAAACTCCATCGAAAGATGTAAAAAAGGCCACCATCTTGTTAGATTTTTTTAATATCATATAGAAGGCAAACGAACTGGTGTGTCACCTGATGTTAAGTGGTCACCGCCGTCCATAGACACGGGGAGAGGAGTAGGGAGAGGGAGAGGAGAAGGGAGGAGGAGAGGGACACACTAATTATATCATTAACTACTTGTAAATGGCAATAATAGTACAAAAGATTGATTGGCAAAATAATTAAAAAAAAAAAAAAAACAAATAATCTAGTGTTACCTACAGGTGAGATATAGTAAAAAAAATAACTATGATCTGCTGAATAATTTAAGGTATGAAGGAATAGGCATTGAAACCTAAGATAGAAACCTCGTCAATAAAACAATTAAATTATGGAATGTAATTAAGGTAACTTTTTTTCTCTCGAACTGATTACGCTACTGACCTAGCAAGGTCTTAACAGTTTCACCGGACTATAATTAAGGTAACCTTCCATAAATATATAGAACTAATGTCTTTACTATTGGTTAGTCATTTTACAAATAGTTGCAGTAATCCGAAATATTTAAAAAAGGGCAAGTTCACACGAAACTATGCCTTACTAATTGTATAACAAGTGAAATTTGAAACGAAGTCACACGCATCTGCCTTCCGTCTCGACGTGGCAATTACAACAGTAAAATAACAAGAAAAACGCATCCATTTTAACAACTTTCCTCCGGCAATGTGCACAGCGCGTCAAATTAACCGCGGAAAATTACTCGCAAAACCTCATTATGCTATCGTGAAAATCTTAACTATTATTATTATAAAATGCGTAAGGGAGTTTGTCTGTTTGTTACACTTTCATGCTTTAACCATTGAATAGATTATCGTGAAATTTTGCATAAACGTTTCAAAATCACAGAAATGGAAATAGAGGTATTTTATATAAATATTATTCTTAAGACAGATCAAATTTGTATTAACGCGAGCGAAGCCGTGCGCAATAGCTAGTTCGTTTTATATATAAATCGAGCTATCCCAAGCATTTAAACATTCACAATTTTATTTCAAGACTAGCCTCTGCCCGTGACTTTGTTCGCGGGGAATAGATAGTTTGGGCTATCGCACGCAGCAGAAGCTCTCAAGAGGAAAAAACCCCCAATTTTTAAACATTCTTTATTAGTGCTTCACTTCTATTACTCTTACACATAGGTAAGAGTTCTTGAGGTATGCTTGGTACATATGTATATTTCAATAATTCATATAAGTATGAATATGTAGCTAAGTGCGTGCGTGAGTCAGGCAACACCGCAAGTCGAGATGTGCCGTGCACCTTGAACTAGTTGTCAAGTAAAATTGGCTGAGTGCCTTAAGCGGTCGTCTTAGTAGTTCGGTGAAGCTGTTAAGACCTTGTTAGGTCAATAGCGTAATCAGTTCGAAGAAAAATATCCTTTTTCATACGACTCCCGGTACCCGGCTTAACATGATCGAACTCATGAATTAAATAAGAAAGAATCTGTCCTTTATATTAAGCTCATGTAACGAGATAAAATGGTAACTGAACAACTGAATCAATCTATCAATTTCGACAATATTTTTGATGATCGTCCTACTGTTTTATGTATCACTCTCTCATTATTTTTTTTTATAATAATTTTTAAACTTACATCTTTCACTTACGCAATTTAAAAAAAAAGAAAAATTTTCCAAATATGTGTAGCCGTTTTGAGGTTATTTGTAGCTTACATATATTCATAATTCGATTTTTATTTATTTATAAGTATGAATATAGCATTGTATTTATACTTACTTGAGATATATACTTAGAAAGTAATATTCTTGCTAATTACATACCTGTATTTTTATTAATTTCATTATATTTGAACATTTCATAATTCGTCCAAATCAATCGAACAATTATTTACAGCTATAAGAACTAATTTTATCAAACCTGACCTATTCACTTAGGCCGGTTTCAAATTGCAGCTATATTGGTATGTTAGAGTGAAATGAACTATACAACATTAACGATACAGAGCGAGAGGTGTATATACCACAAATTACGTCTTTATACAGAGGGCGTGACTGAATAGATAACTTCCTGACGGTCCGGATTCGCATCGAAACGTGTTTTTTATTCAAATGTGTCCTCTATAGTCGCAAAAACGATAATTAATTGCTTCGGATTGCAATAAATCTTAATTTTATTAGCCGTGTATAATCATGCGTTGTAATTTCTGACGTAGATCGATTTTAAAAATATTTTGGATACGTTTTTTTTATTTTACGAAGTAGTAAAAGACATGTAATCTATCTAATATTAAGTGCCTATGTATAATCGACCTAAAAGACAATAGTTTTGAAGTAAATTATATTTGCTACTCTTCATGGTCAACTTGAAACGCCAACACTCCTCGATATCGTCAACCATACTAATGCTTTGCTGCAAAGACTGCATTCTTTTAGGACTTTTTTAAAATTATTTTTAATTATAAGTGTTTGACCACAATTTGATTTGATGTGAATATTTTAAAATGGTAAAGTCGCTAAACTTAGGGGAACTAGCTCTTAAGTGCGGGAACATGCCTACAGGATAGGTGTTTAACGATAGATCTTCAACCTGAGGATGGTACCAAGCTAGACGGGCTTAGGAAAATACTAAATATTCATTTTTATATATATTGTTGTTCTCAATAATCATTGGATGTATTTTTAACTGATATAAAAAAAAACAATCGGTTCTCAATTTGATATTAGTAATATTTTTTTTATGTGCGAGTTACCCTAGAACTTCATAATTAATGTACTGATTTGGCTCCCCGATTGAGCCTCCCACGGCAGATGCTCAAGTCTAGGTTCGATCCCTCGATAGGGAGCCCTTAAGTGCGTTGCTTGCGCGATACGGTGACAACAAATATACATCACCGCTAACAACACTATACGACTACCCCCACATACGTGCACGCCTACACGCTTACATATGAAAGTGGAAGGGTTTACTTTTTTCCCCTTATCGAACTGAAAAACTCTTAATTTTCCGATAATAAATATATGGAGGAGTTGTTGAGGTGTGTATGCTTGGTACACATATACGTTTCAACAACTCATACATATATGAATAGTTAGCTAGGTTAGCTAAGATAGGTCGCGATTTTGCATGCAACAGGCAACAGCCACGCCGAGGTGGTTGCCAAAATAAAATCGGCTGAGTGCCTTAAGCGCTCGCCTTAATAGTTTGGTGAAGCTGTTAAGACTTTGCTGGGTCAATATCGTAGTCATTTCGAAAAAAAAAATGTACTGATTTGGATAATCCTATTTTATTAATAAGGGTCCGTAATAGTATATTTTCAAGCGGATCCCGTTTTAATTTAATCAGCATTTGACCTTAGGTTTCGAATGTACATCATGAATGAGATATTAGTGGGTTTATGTCAATGTAAGACTACGTAGGTGCGTAGGTAAGAGTAAATACATTCTTTTGAATGTGGCTTTATTTTTTGTAAACATTTTCTTGTTTATGTATGTTTTATATTATGTAAGAATGTGCATAAATATATAATTATGCATTACTTTTTAATTTATTGAATTACCTATAAAATGAATGACCGTATGGATAAATTAAATTAGGCTTTTCCAAAAAATTAAATGACTGAAAATAAATAAAGTCGATAAAAGAAAACAAAAAAGGAGGATTTATTAGCTTAGTCATTGCCTACTTAAATGGACAACATACATTATCCGTCTATTTTGTAGCTAGGTCAATAGCGTAGTCAGTTCGAGAAAAAAAAACTATCCGTCTACAACAATGAACAAAATTGTTAGAAAATCAAATTATATCAGTAATATAACAGAGAGAAAAAAAAAAACGACTTTAGAGCTCACTAAGCACTCCGCACCGACTATCGAAAAGTTAACTCGAAAAAAAAACCACACGGAGATGTACCAACAAGCAACTATAGTAATTTATAATCAATTAGCACACGACCAGTAACTCAAGGTGTGCTCTTAATGTGACTTTTTCTGTCTCCCACCGACCGTCAGGACGGGCACGTGTCTTGTAAAAAAAACGGTGACAACTCTACGAACAAAAAACGACAGGAGTCAATATAGTAGTTATAGATCATATAACGTTATCGATTAAGCTATACGTCTCGTCTATACAGTTTTATAAAAGTCGTTTAACAATGAAATTAGAATATTCTAAAAAAAATTTTCTAAGAAAACTTCTTTTGGCACAAGTTGGAGATAACTGGACAACGATGCAACGGATGTCCTTTACGGCAATATGATGTCACGTTTCTGTACCATCCGGTTTTCAAATATTTTTGATTTTGTCATTAAGCAGTTTATAAAAAAACAATGAAAAATTTTTGAAAAAAAAAAATTATAATACTAAAAATTGAATAATAATAAAAATCATACAATATAATTAATTATGTATATAAAAGCGCACGACCCTGCTGCCATCTGGGTTTCAATGTAAATAAGTAATGAATTAAATCAAAGCTTAATTATCTGTAGCGCCATTATAGACGAGTGAACTCGTTTAGATGTTTGACTTTTTTTTATATTACAGGAGGCAAACGAACAGGTGGGTCACCTGATGTTAAGTGATCACCATCCATAGCCACTTGAAACACCAGGGGAGTCACAAGTGCGTTGCCAGCCGGTGTTGGGGGATGGGGGGAGGAAGAGAAGAGGAGAGGGGGAAGGTGAGGAGAGGTGGGTCTCCGGCGTACTCACTGACCGAACGAATAGCAACAATGCAAGCACTGTTACTTCACGTCGGTTTTTTGTTAGAGGGTGGTACTACCTGGGGCGAGCCGAGCCATTCATACTGAAAGCCAGTAATAGCTTCAGTGTGGCTCTACCACCTACTAAATTGACTTATTCACATATACGCATGATTTGTAACTATTGCTTATTCGATTTGTCTTGAATGATTAATCGATTAAATCGTAAAGATGACATCATTAATGACGTCATACTTTTATACGATTCATCTCTAGTGCCATCATAGACGAGTGAACTCGTTTAGATGTGGAGGACTTAGGACTTATTCAGACCTAAAGATAATTTGTAACTATTACTAATCCGATTTGTCTTGAATGATTAATCGATTAAATTACAAAGATGACGTCATACGACGTCATACTTTTATACGAATCTCCTTGTCCTTCCCCTGACATATGTATAAATTAAACTTTGAAATAAAAAAACAATATCGTCGCTCCCGTAAGAATCATGTTAAGTTCGAAAATGTATAAAAGCCGTTTTTGTATAATGTCGTACGGGTTATTAAGACTCAATCAAAGCTAAATCAGTTAGGACAAAAAGACGTTATTTCTGAAGATCATCTGTCAAGAGCTGTCACCTGTCAGTCCGACGTTTCTGCGATTTTAATTCGTTGTTTTTAGACTGTGACATGCTCATGATTCTCATCTACAGACAGACAGACGTCCGCTTTCTCATATGGCGTATGTGAAAAATAATAAATTTATATTTAAATTGCTTTAATATTAATACTATTCTTTCTGATTATTGAAGGCAATTACATTGCGATAATTCATGGTTAAATATTAAGTGGACTTTATTTTACACTTCCGCCTGGAATTGTTTGACCGTTGTCGTTTCTCACTGTAACAGAAAACCTTTTTATCTTAACCTATGTTTTTGTAGGTGGTAGAGCCACGCTAAAGCCATTACTAGCTTCAGTATGAATGGGTCGGCTTGCTCAGGTTAATACCACCCTCTCACAGAAAACCGATGTGAAGTAACTGTGCTTGCATTGTTGCGTTTCGTTCGTGAGAACGCCGGAGGATCACCTTACCTCACTTTCCCCCTCTCCTCTTCCCTTCCTCCCCCCCCCCCCCCCCCACATAGACTGGCAACGCACTTGCGACTCCTCTGGTGTTGCTAGTGTTTATGGGCGGTGGTGATCACTGAATATCAAGTGACCCATCTGTACGTTTGCCTCCTGTGACGTAAAAAAAAACCGAAAAGTTTTCTATTTACCAATAAAAGTCTATTCAGAATTGGTTAAGCAAGCAAGAATAATAAACAACAGGCATTCATTTTTATTTGCATGTTTAAACTAGTTGGTGTTCGCAACTTTACTCTCGTGAATGTAGCCTTGTTGATTCATTGGAACTACGTATTTTATTTGCATAAATTATGGACTGTTCTTTTTTTTTATTCAAGTCTGTCACTACCACTTAACTCCTATAAAGTATTGAGCAATTTTAAGTTACCTTTGTTAAATGTTATCATTACGGATTCTAGTCCTATGAAAATGTATGTGTAATTTAAAAAATAACTAGTGAATTCGACGAACGTTGTCCCGCCCTGATAAATAAATGAAACCTGGGCCAATTGTGGTATACAACCTTATTCATAAATACCGTTATTTACGGGTGAAATCCGCATGTAAATCCGTTCAGTAATTGTTGAGTTTATCGCCAACAGACAGACAGGCAGACAAAATAGCCGTGGTCCAGTGGTAACGTTCTCTACGTTATACTGAACCATCGACGCGACGGAGCGAAGTTTCGAAACCCAGCAAATACTACACGATCACCCCCACACACGTGCACGCCTAGACGCTTACACATGGAAGTGGAAGGGTTTTATTTTTTCCCCTTATCGAACTGAAAAAACTCTAATTTTCCGATAATAGATATATGGAGGGGTTGTTGAGGCGTGTATGCTTGGTACACATATGCGTCTCAACAACTCAAACATATATAAATAGTTAGCTAGGTTAGCTAAGATAGGTCGCGAGTTTACATGTAACAGGCAATAGCCAAGCCGAGGTGTGCCGTGCACCCATGAGCTAGTTGCCCAAATAAAATTGGCTGAGTGCCTTAGGCGCTCGCCTTAGTAGTTCGGTGAAGCTGTTAAGGCCTTGCTAGGTCAATAGCGTAGTCAGTTCGAGAAAAAAAAAAGACAGACAGGCAGACGTGGTAGAGATATTTGTTTTATAAGATGTAGTAGTGACTTAAAAAGTGTTCTATCTGAATGTAAAAATCTCATCAAAATTGGTCCACCCTTTACGGCTTTTAGTCTACATTACAAAACACTTTAATTTTATTTGTGTAGATTATCCCAACAAGCATATATTTTTTCCTCTATCCCTTAATTTGATGGCTAAGTTAAAGTCTTGTCCGAATTTTAATTTTATAGTAATTGGTATGTGCTTACAATAATTTGAAGTAATTAGTTAAAAACATTTGAAACAGCTGTTCTGTGAGCTCTTACCAGGAGTTATTTGTTCAATTGAAGCTCGAATTAGGCAAGTGAACGACAAACACTAACGCAGTAATGACATTGATTGTTACATTTTTAAGTTTTTTACACTGTAAATGTGAGCATATGTTTCGCAGATAAATTAAATTAATCAAACACAATTAAACACACCTTTTTAAAGAAAAGTATTCTGGAGCATAATCTTTTTGCTTATTTTTTAAAATAATTATTGTACAAATATAACATTTACAATATAATTAAATTTCGGACAATAATTATGCTTCAAATTATGCTAGGGTATACAAGGATAAAATAATTTTATCTACTGAAAGATAATTAAATAGCAAAGTGTATATTTTAATAAAAAAAACAATAAACAGGAATTTATCTGCTCGTTATATACATGGAACAGCTAATATCTAATAGATTATTGGCTACTTCTAATTAATAGTTCAATACATAATCGAAACTCAATATATACCTACTAATATTATAAAAAGGTAAAGTTTGTGAGTTAGTGATGTTGTGACGTTGTAGGGGGTAATCTCAGGAACTACTGGTCTTACCGAGTCGTCCAGCACCTGGAGGGAGCGGGGCCGAATTTATCGGACGCGCAGTTCGGCTTCCGGACAGGGCGTTCAACTGTGGACGCCCTGTGCCTCCTCAAGTCGCTGTCCGCGGAGGCGATTTCTCAGGGGGAAAGGATGTTGGCGGTGTCCTTGGACATCAGGTTGGAGGTTGGAGACGTACCTCGAGGACAGGACGGTCGCCTACGTGGACGGCGACGGGTGGATGGTCCGGTGGGCGACGAAGCGGGGGGTTCCACTGGGGTCGGTTTTAGGGCCGCTCCTGTGGAACATGCGCTACGACTGGGTGCTCCGCGGCGCGCTTCCATATGGAGCACGCCTAATCTGTTACGCGGATGACAACTTAGTCGTAGCCCGGGCGGAGGGGGGGGGGGGGGGGGGGGGGGGACGTTGGAAGGAGGTGGTGCGCCTGGCTACGATGGCCACAACCCTCGTGGTCAGGCGCATAAGAAGGTTGGGCCTCAGGGTGGCCCCCTCGAGAAGGGGTTTAGTAGATCCTGAGATTACCTCCTACAAGCTCACAAACTCAAAGTTTGCCTCTTTATAATATTAGTACTAGCCCCTGCCCGCGACTTCCATCGCGTGGAATAGTTACTATGGGCTAACGTTACACGCAGCGGAAGCTCTCAAGAGGAAAAAAAATCCCAGATTTTTAAACATCCTTCATTGGTGTTCCGTTGCTATTGCATCTTAGCGTAATGATATATAGCCTATAACTTTTCTTGATAAATGAGCTATATAACATTGAAAAAATTTTTCAAATCGGATCAATAGTTCCTGAGATTACCCCCTACAACGTCACAAACTTACAAATTTTACCTCTTTATAATATTAGTATAGATAAATTTTCCGTTAAGAATAGGAATCTATGTGAATTTCTTTAGAATTTTTCATTTATAGTTAAAACCCAAGTTATATATCGTGATTTTGAATGGATTTGTATAATGAATATGGATGCTATCAAAAGGTATCATGTAATATTCAAAGTAATTGAACATTCAAGATATAAGATTCCTAAAATTGCTTGATCATAAAACACAATCAATTACTTGCTCCAGGCAAAGGGTTCCGTTTAACTACATACTTAGAATTACCTAAAATTCGATATTGTAATCAGATAATTACAAATTCGTATATAAAGACATGTTTAAACAAATGCGCCCAAAGGGTATCCAATGCAAAACGTAATATACGAACGTTCATTATGTTATGTTGTAGGAATATTACTTATTTAGACTTTCTGCTTACAGACTAATTTTATTGAAAAAAAAAAAGTTTTATTTACGATTATTTTGTATCTAACATAGTTCTTAAGTTAAATTTAGTTAAATATAAATCTATTTTTGAGATCAAAAATCAGCGCTACCGTATTACTTCTATACTGCACGTATTAGCTGAATGGGTTTGCCAATTGTTGGATTTTTTTCTTATTTTTTTCACATGTATTTCACTCTCTTTTGTCTTTATTTTTGTTTAATTTAAAGTCATTGTATAGTTGTTTCATCAATAAACAATTTTTTTCTTTAATTACATTTTCAATTAAAAATTTGTCTTAGAAAATTTTTCTTAACTCTCATAATTAAACGTAATAGAAATAAAAATTATATATTATATATATACAATTATAAATTATATATATTTAACAATATTTAGGTTAATCGATGAAACTTTACAGTTTAAAATTACTAGAAAAATTTAATTTACATTTTTATATCGTTTATTAATGAATTAAACATATAATGGGCTGCACAAGTTCAATACAAAATACCAATATTACATTAAACAGGCTACTATACTACTTGACACTAGTTTGGCGAAAGCTCATTATGTCATGAGCATATCGGAGTCAATGGTGATGCAAACCTATAAAATTTTTGTACTAAAAATCGGTTAACGCGGGTAAAGAATATTCATTAAAAGAAAGTGTAATATGTAAGTTTATTTATTAGACAACCAGCTATTTTGCATGTTTACAGTATTTACATTGTTGTAGTAACATCGAATGGTCCTAAGGCTGAAACGAGGATCGCGCGCGTGCGCAAAGGGTGCGCGTGGACACGAACGGGCACCTGCTCGTAAGTACAAAACCACTGTAATTCAACATTAAATTACATGTCACCCCAATTCACTTATTTTTAATGTTAATTAGAAACTAAAGAAGGAAATATATACAACTTATGAGACATAATAAGTCAAATTATACAAAATAACCGGAATGTAAAGTTGAGAACTTAATTTGGTAATTTGAGTCAGTTGAAATTTGGTAAAAGCTGTGTAAGATTCGATTGCATATCTTGTACTAGGGTGTTCCATTCAGCCGAGTGTAGTCGGCAACGCTCACTTAGTACACAAACCGCCCTAACTTAGTTTTCAGGAGTAGCTATTCTCGGTTAAAATCACAATGTTATTTCCATTTAGCCGAGTGTAGTCGGCAACGTTCACTTGGTACACAAACCGCCCTAACTTAGTTTTCAGGAGTAGCTATTCTAGGCTAAAATCACAATACTAGTTCCATATAACCGAGTAGAGTCGGCAACGC
>JACEII010000025.1:2789365-2958687 GCA_014332785.1 Antheraea mylitta | reverse complement strand
CCCTAAATTAGTTTTCAGGAGTAGCTATTCTAGGTTAAAATCACAATGTTATTTTAATTATGATATAACATCAATAATAATTACTACACATAATAAAACATAATTTTCGGTAATATATAGATTGTTAATGACGAAAGATATAGATAATTAAGATAAGAGAAGGTAGACTTCTGGCTAACCTAACCTAACCTAACGAAACGCAACAATGCATACACTGTTACTTCTCTTCGGTATTTCTGTAAGTCGAGTGGTAGTACCCTGGACGAGCCGGCCCATTAGAGCTGAAACCTTACTGGTTAGCTTCAGCGTGGAGCCCTTGAGTACGCTGCTAGCGCGATACAGTCTTACATCACTGCAAAAACTGTACACATATCACCCCACGTACGTGCACGCACGCTTACACATGAAAGTGGAAGAGTTTTGTTTCTTTTCCTTATCGAACTGAAATGGTTTGGAAAATTATCCGATACGAAATATATATAAGAGTTGTTGAGGTATGTATGCTTGGTACACATATATGCTCCAATAACTCATATATGTATGAATAGTTAGTTTGGGTCAGCTCAGATTGGTCGCGAATTGCACGTGTCAGGCAGCAGCCCAAGCCGGGGTGTGCCGTGCACCCCTGAGCTAGTTGCCTAAATAAAATCGGCTGAGTGCCGCAAGCGCTCGCCTTAGTGATCCGGTGAAGCTGTTAAGACCTTGCTGAATCAATATCGTAGTCAGTTCGAAAAAAAAACTTCAGCGTGGCTCTACCACCTACAAAAGCCACCACCAGCCCACCTATAATATTTAATATGTAATTTGTTAAGCAAGTGTTTGAAAGAAAATGTAATTAATATTATATTACTTTTAATATCTTTTTAGAGATTAAGATAAGAAAATGTATAAAATAAATACCATTTTCATCCCATGTCATGTATCCATTAGTTATAAATATTTTAATAGAAATATCTATTAATGTCTATGTTACCAAACGCGTAAGTACAGCAGCGAGGAAAAGATAGTCTAAACCACAAACCACAATATTGTGATTCCATTGCCCAATTACATCATTATTTATGTGCAACAAGTTAATATATTTTTAACACTTGTCCCAACCACAACCGATCTTTGACCCCTGACTGTCATTTAATGTCTATAACAGTTTTAGATATGAAAGGGGATAGGCGGATCTTTGTAAACTGGATAATGGCTTGTTTATTTGCCAACAGATGTGGTGACAAGCCGACACTATGTTCGCTTGTAGTCTATTGTTGTTCAATGAGTGTTTATAGATTTACGAGGATCGCAAATGTGCGGATAATGCTCGTGTAAATATCACAGCTCTTCATTTAATTTTATTATCAGCAGGGGGATAATATCACTCGTACTTTGATCGATGATTTTGTATAATTGTTATTTTTTTTATGTCATAGGCAAACGAATATGTGGGTCACCTGGTGTTAAGTGATTACCGCCGTCCATAGACACTAGCAACACCAGCAGAGTGGCAAGTGCGTTGCCAGCCTATGTTTCGGAGTAGGGGCGAGGTTGGAGAAGGAAACAGAGGGAAGGGAAGGAAGGTGGGCCTCCGGTGCTCTCACTGATCGAACGAAACGCAACAATGCGAGCGAGCCGACCCATTCATGCTGAAACCAGTAACAGCTTCAGCGTGGATCTACCACCTAAAGATCCTATCTATTTCTTTCAATAAAATAATGGCTGAATATTTAATTATTTAGTATCATCCTGGTACCTTCTAGTCTGAATGATTGTTGTTGACAAAGACGCAATCTAATACGACTGAGAAGTAGCTAATTAAAAATTATACAAGACCTTGTATAGGACAATTGTCCTATTAGAGGTTGGTTATGTATTTTAGTTATTGCTTAACACCAGATCATTATTATATTTCGTTATGTATCAGGGCATAACAGCGTCTGACACGATAGCACCCAGCATCTTTTCTCTTGTATTATCTTATATAATTTTAAATATTTCATATGATACTAACTGGCCGGGCGGACTTTGTCTTACCTTGATAATAAAAAGAATTCTATATTCAACCGCAGCGCCATCTACCGGGTTCAATTGTGAATCTAAACCATTATCGAATCCATTGGACGTACACAAAAATTCCTCAAAATCGGTGCAACTGTTTAGGAGGAGTTCACTGACATACACACGTACAGAAGAAATGTATATATAAAGATATTGTTTGTAAGCCGATGATTAGAATAGTATGAAATTATAAGTAAAGATGACCTACACATCGGCATTAATAGTGGACATAATGGGTTGTGTTCCAAAATCAAGCGGTCTATATCCTGTTGGTTATTCTAAGCGGTATAATAGAGTATATCTAACCGACTAAATCTTTGCCTTCATGGTCATAGTGATAAAACTCACTATTGTGACTTTTTTCTAATTACACACGGTGATAACAACCCATGGTGCTCGATCGTTAGCCATCAAGTGCAGTGTCATCCCCACTATAAAAAATACAACACATCCAAATTACACTTGGGAATTGGCATCCTAATTATCTTAAATCTAGAATAGGATAGTAGTCCTATTTACGGTTGGTCGTACGCTTTAGATCCTGCTTACCATCACGTGATCTTTTTGCCCGTTAGACAAATCAATTACATTTAAAATTTTCACTATAGAATCTGATCATAACGCAAACCTAAACATTAGTTACGGTACTGATAATGTCTATTTCTAAATAACTGAGCCTGAGCTGACTTATTGCATTATTCTCGAAGGTGACTCTATGGTTGCTTGAATAATATCTTAGTACCTGGAAAACTGAGCTTAGCTTTAAAAACATTTTTAAATTAAAATAAACTGTTACGGTTGCCTCACAAAATTAGCATTTTTTATCAAAAAAAAAAAAGATTAAAAAAAGATATCTCTCTTATAATTATAATAATAGATTTTTTTTTTATTAAAATAAATTGTTAGGTTTACCTCACAAAAATTAGCATTTTTTTCCAAAATTAAAAAATATTAAAAAAAAAATACCTGATGTTCTGAAATGGCTTCAAACTGGGGTTATACGGATTTTCCAAGTAGCCGATTTCCATCTGAATTACTTTTGTTTTGACAGCGGTGGCGCAATTTGCTTTCATATTCTAGCTATATTTGTTCATTACTTGAAAACTCAGTTAAAAAAAACATTTTGTATGAATGAAATCTAGCTAGATCGATTTATCGTCGCAGAACCACCTACATACTAAGTTTCACGGAAATCACTGACGCCGGTTCCGAGATCTTGAATATATAACAATATAAAAATACACAAGAGTCGCTCGTTTAAAGGTTAGATAGATAGATTAAATTTATTGTTATTGCCATACTATCTATAGCTCTATAGAATTAAAAGTCTGTCTTATATTTTCAGAAATTGGATTGGAATACATGCTAAGTATCCGCCATGAATGAATCTGGCAACTTGTCTGTTACTATCTTTAAAATTCAAATATTTAATGTAAATAATTAAAGTTAGTGTTGGATTTTGGTGACGACATATATATTTTTTTTCTCAGCTATTAGGATACTGGAATTTTATTTATTTTTAGGAATAAAAAAAAATAGTTTCAATCAATTCGGATGTTATTTAATCTCAAGTTTTTTAAATGTATTTTTCTACAAGAGAGGTCTAGTCTAGTTTAAAAGTTAATAAATTTTATTTTTGGGTTTAAAATATATATCCCAATTGACATAAAAAATAACAGACAAACATAATTACGCCACAAAAAATACGGGCGAAATTTCTAAATTAAAATGCCTGAGTTATCTACAAACAGAAGTGAGTGTATTTAAAATTTGGATTTTTCAAATTATATAGTTAAAACTTCCTACACTTTGACAATTTTTCTATGATGAAGGCCAATTACTTTGCCATTATTATATTCAAAATATGAAGAAATATTAACATTACATTAATTTTAATTACAAACTAATTACAATTTTACGTTATCACTTTTATCTTTCTCACAATTCTTATTGACCCCAAAAATGTTTACATCTCGATAATAAATCTAAATTACAACTCCTATTTCGAAATAAAAAGGCAACATACTAAATCTTCCGCTTAAGCAACCATGATTGACAAGACATTTTACAATCAAAAAACACTCGAAAGATTTTGGGGTCGTCCGCCACGTGACCAAATTAACTTTATGTAATCCCAATCATTGATGGATACCGTTATCTCGGGGTGCATTCGCTAAATAGAGAGACGTTTTTATAATAGTTAATTCGGATTAGATAATGTCCCACGGGTGGTCGGTGTGGGGTGATTGAAGCGAATGGGACGCGCGGCGTTAGCGATGCGACAGAGCGGAGGGTTGCGCCCCACGGGGCCGACGACAGGTTGAAGGGATCATGTTTGCATTTGAGGGTTATTGCGATAATGTTTATTGGATTTAAATGTTCGTTTAATATTCATAAATGTTATTTTTAAAAACTGCCATCACGGGATGGCAGATGTAAAACATCGAAAGAGTTTTGTATAAGTTATATGCCTGAAATAACAGATTACGACAGAAATTAGGTATGGCATAACGAAAAGATAAAGCACTAGGCTCTATCCACGACTTCGATCACGTGGAATAGTTACATTCGCTTACGCTAACACGCAGCGGAAGCTCTCAAGAGAAGTAAAACCCCGGTTTTTAAATATTCCTTATTGGTGTTCTACTCTTATTTGTCTTAGCGTGATAAATGAGCTATATAACATTGAAAGAATTTTTCAAATCGGAGCAGTAGTTCCCGAGATTACCCCCTACAAAGTTACAAACTTTACCTTTTTATAATTATATTATAGATTACATAAAATAATTACTATTTATTTAATATTACACAAATATTTATTTTTATCCAATATAAAATTTAAAAATTCAACTAGGCGCAGGGGCGGTGTATTTGGCGGCCTTTAGCAATGGGCGCTAGGTCGTCGGCGCGTGTCACGCAGCACTAGATTAACGAGTGATCGACAAAACAGTTTGAATCTTATGATTATACAGATAGGGTAGCAAATGTTGTTGAGTATTTAATTAATAGTGCAAAGTTCGTGTTTTTTTGTCTCCACGTCGCGCTAAGCTAAAATCATGCTTACCCGCTCCTATAGAAAGAAGACTAAATTAGTGTCTCGATAATTGAAATCGGATTTGTGAATTTGTGATGGTTATTTTAGATTTAAGTAACATGTGCAACCCTTTGGTAATTATGTAATGTCTTGACCAAAATTGCATCCGACGTGCTGTAGAGTTAAATGCTATTTCAAATGAATAACAATTTAATTAAAACAAATTAGAATAGTACAATGTTCTTAGTATTGCTTTACAATTACTAGAATAATTAGTCGATCTGAAATGGATTTTAAAGCAAATTAACATTTGTAAAGTTCTTCGGTTGTTACAACTGTGAATTATTCAAGATAATTAATGACAACGCAGTTAAATCAATGTATGATGTTAAAATAGTTCTTTGTTTATAATTAGAATTATTAGCGAACATAAAATGTTATGTTCGCAACTACGTACAAATTTTATGTAATGTAAAATGTAGATTAAGTACTTCGTTAAACTAAGACTTCCTTTTCACACTTCCTTCACTTGGATTGTCGGTAGGTGAAGGAACGCGATACCTTTATAAGTGCGTGTACGACGCTGGGCAAGATTCATTAATTATTCCTTATTATTCAGTCATTGTTCAACATTGTTTCTGAGATCTTAAGATCACTATTGTTATTGTCGCTAAGTGATAACTATTACCTCCGTAAAATAATTATTAAAAGGAAAAGTGTATTCGAAATACATAAAAATGGAGGACAATGTCATCCGTGTGCTTGCTCTACTAAGGCTCTCTATCTAGCCTCTACATATCAACTCTGACATATACGTGTTTGAATTTTTGGGTGGGTATTGTGATTTTACGTTACTACCGTCTCCGGTGATATCGACATTTTCGATATGTACTGCAATTGCGTCATTCTAGCGACGCGTAGTATAGCGGCCTGTGGACCTTAAAAAGTCGATGCTGTCATAACTGTCGATAAAAGTGAAAACTCATTACAATAGAATAACTGTGTTCTCTTTTAAATTTTTGGTAATTAAATGCAGATACAATTATCTAAATATCATAATTTGTATATTAAAGTTATTAACGTTTGTCGGGTTTTGACATCTATTGGCATTCGGAGTAATAATTATATACATTTTTGTTTTTTTTATTTTATTTATTCAAACATGTTAGACTGCACAATCTCAATACAAACTATCAATATTAGATATACCCAGGCCGCTGTACTACGTGTTACTAGTCTTACGCAAGCGCTGTACAACCGGTCACGCTTGACTAGCATGTCACTGACGTGAAACAATAAGTTTTCTCCTGCCAAATAACGCTCAACAACCGTAGAGAAGTTTCCAATTCAATAAAGTAGATTTTTATAGAGTCTGGTGACTAAAAAGCTAAAAGTCTAAAAAATCTAAAAAGCTGGTGCTTTTGCCCTTGGATTCGTTCGTGTTAATGTGGATATAATCCATCTTTTAGGAAGAGTACCTTTTTTCTGGATGAAGGGCATATATTTTGCTGTACCGCTGTCAACGAATAGTTGGTGTAAAAACGTAATAAACAAAATCACATTCAAATTACAATATTAATATGGCTATGTTACGACAAAAACTATTCGACAACAATTCGTCGAAGACAAAGTCGGACGCTCACAGGAATGTTACATTACAAGGAAGCGCTTTTTGGTTTTTTTGGAAATATTCTAATTTGATACAAATTCAAGTAACCCTAATATTCCGTTTTCATAATACATTATTATTACACCACCCTGTGTTTATGTATGTGAATAATAATCTTTAGAAGACACTTTAACTTACTTTAAAACGACAGATTAAATTGAAATTTTGCACAGTTTTTTTTTATTGAAGCATGACAATGTGACTGCACTATGCCTGATGGTAAGCATAGTACAATCCAAAAACAGTGGCGACCATCGCGAGATAGAGCATCCATCGTCGGTCGCCGCTGTCATGCCGGCCATAATGACAAAAGTCACCCGGTACTAGATATGCACAGGCTGATCCCAAAACGCGACGCGCAAAAGCGAGTCACTATGACGGGTTTTTTCACCATGTGCATGGTGGTTGTGACCCAGTCGGGCTGTAAAACCCTACCACCCTGCTATCGCCATTGCCTCGTTCGGTGATCAGCAGGGTGCACCACGTGCAGGTGAGGTTGGCTTGGGTGTCTCAAGTCTTAAGATGTTACTCGACACCCCTTACACCCCAAACAGCTATGACTACACACAGGACTGATAACAATATACCTTATAATTTTATTATATTGTTGGATTTATTAGAACACAAGCGTGTCATAATAATTTTATAAATTGAGTAATTGATGTGAAAAATCTATAGGCGCGAGAAAACTGATTGTTAGCGTGGCGACTGTTTGAGACGTGGCGACGCGATGTTATAATAATGGAGACATCTGTTATTAGAAGAATAAAGTAGAGATAATACTTTGGTAATAGATCTATCTTATTGTAGTTTTCAGTATTATTAATAGGTGGCGTTAATTTCAAAAGACAAACTTGATTTCAATGTTGAAATATTTGGAACATTTGAGAAAAGAAATTATAACTTATATTTTTTCAACAATTTCGATTTCTCACATCTGCCAGGCGCCCCATGATGGCTTAATTTTTTTTTTAAATAATCAATTAGATTAATTTTTATCATGTTTTTTTTTCATTATTGTTAATTAAAGAGTAATTAATTGCAGATCCAAGTAATGGTAATCTTACATTACATGAAAACTTAACACTTAATCTGTTGTCACAATATATGCATTAAAATGGTATTACTATGAAAATTAAGACGACCAAAAAATAAAATTTACATTTTTTCTTCAAATTAATTATTTTGTTAATAATTTATTTTAAAATTATTTTTTACTTTTCACTTTGGATATTTATAAAACCATGTTTTATTGTTGTTTTTAACAATTATTTATTTATAATAACAAGGCAATGTAACGTCACTATCTCATTATAGTTACAGTAAAATCTTTGGGTACGATTTTATCACTTAAATTTCAATCAAATTATCGTACACAACCAACTCTTTTGTATGTGATAGAATTTTATATCTGAAATGAAATTGTATTAAACCTCGTTACGATTTTAAACTCGATAAAATGAGTATTAAAACTTCGATGAAAGAAAAAAGAGCAAGCATATAAATCTATACGATTTCACATGTGAGAGAATGAGACAGAATACATTATACAACATTTCTTTTATTCGCGGTCGCCTCGTTTTATATTTATGCGTGTGATATGTGCCTGTGTAACACGAAGCTTAGGCACAAGGCGTCGTCCAACGTGGTGTAATTGTTCACGTGTATGTCTATATGAATCGTAATCCGGTGCAATTGTTAAGTTTGATCCGTCATGTCTGGCCAATAGAATAGTCAGTTCGAATAAAAAGTTTATATGATTTTTTTTTCTTAAAATTTTGCTTCTATCAGTGTTTTTTTATCATGTGAAAGTTTTTGTATGAAATCGTCTCCTCAAATATCTGCAATTAATTAAAATTCATAAAAACCCCGCGAGGCGCTTTTACTGTCAGAGACTACAAAGAAATATTACATTGTAACAACAATAAAATTCACTTAAATAAGAAAATTAATATCCAGGTTTCAAAATAACGAACGGAATGATATAATTTGGGTGAAATTTTTATTCGTCGATTGTATGGGTAGGAGCTGTATTTTTGAATATATTATTTATCCTATTACAGATTGAAAATTGATAATCTCATCTGGTTCTTAATGTCGAATTGACCAGAGTCACTAGTTCTAGATTACAGTACCATATTAAGTGTTGATTGACGTATTTGCGACTCTATTCTATTAATTATCTAGACAACATTTGTTTTTTTAAGTGACTGCGCTTTAGCACGCATTTAATGCACTTCGCCCAATAGCGGATTTGCAGTATTGGCCGCCAAAGGCCCCAGGCTATGTGGTGAGTGCCAGCCACCCTCAGCACTTATCATTCAGTACATAATGAATTTACTTTTTTGGCCACTTTTTTAAGAATTTTTGTTATACGATGCGGTGCAGTGAAGCAAACCATAATGTGCGCGAACCTATAAAATATTTATGTACGTTGAGTTATCATTGTTATCGTCAGTGAATTTTTTGTCACGATTGCCCGCCCCTAATATGTCTAGTCGCTCTAGGACCGGGCCACCTGGGCCTTAGGGCAAATCCGCCATTGACTTCGCCGTTTGGCAACAAGCTCAAGACTGGTTACAGTATTCAAAAAAGCTCTACCACCACTAAACGTTTGAACTACTTCGAGTGAAGTAGACAAGCAAAAAAGTAAGGTTCTGAAATATGAACAACTAGCCTCTGCCCGTGACTTCGTCCGCATGGGATAGTTTGGCTAAACGCTGCTAACACAAGGACTCTAGAGAAAAAAATATGCTAACTTTGTGTCCATTAATTGTATTTTTTTTAATTATAGAAGGTTAACGAACAGGTGGATCATCTGATGTTAAGTGTTCACCACCGTCCATAGACATTAGCAACACCACAGGAGTTACAAGTGGATTCCAGCCAGTGATGATGTGGGGGTTAGGGGAAGAGATGGAAGAGATAATAGGGGAAGTGGGCCTCCGGTGCTCTCACTGACCGAACGAAACGCAACAATGCAGGTGTTGTTACTTCACGTCGGTTTTCTGTGAGAAGGTGGTACTACCCAAAGCTTGTAAAATCCTCTTCGTCACAGGATTTAACCCTTTGTAAAGGTCTTTAACTAGTTTTTCATAGAAATCGGGTTTTGTTGACTAAATTTAACTCCTTTTCGAAAACACTACAATTCTATCCAAACACAATCACAGGTAATTATGATATGATATTCACTTTTAAGGAGTCAGTTAAAAAACCCATCAGCATGCACACCATTACATTACAATATAAGTACAAAGTACAATATTCTAGCACCTAAATTTTATTCCACATTGGACATAAAAAGAGAATACATAAAATTACAAACCGAAGCCCCGCTTCGTTTAAGGCGAATTCTTGAAACGCTCCGTTTAATATTTTTGCACGCCAAATATGACATACAAAAATCATAACTCGATTATAAATTCGCTAATTAAAATTTGACGGGCAAACATCTTATACGAGTAATGCAAGCTGGTCCATTATGAGGCCCGTTTATCTTTAGATCGAGACGCGTGGAGTTCTTCTGTTTCGTTTCTCGAAACGAGTCCTTTACTTGTACTGATATGGCGACGTTACGATTAGACAAATGGTTTTTTTGATATTAAACTTTTTATAGCGAGTTCAACATTTTTTGGGTAAACAAAATCATGGAACTCGCGTCATTGTCACCGCATACTTCTATGAGCTATATGTGTACCATGTATTGTGCACTTTTTGGGTGAACAAAGTTCGTGGAACTCGCATCAACGTCACCGCACGCTTTTTTTATATTAAAGGAGACAAACGAATAAGTGGGTCAACTGATGTTAAGTGATCACTACCGTCCATAGACACTAGCAATACCAGGGGAGTCACAAGTGCGTTACCAGCTTGTGTATGGGGGAGGGAGAGGGAAAAGGAGGGGAGGGAAAGAGAGGTGTGCCTCCGGCGCTCTCACTGACCGTATGAAACGCAATAATGCGAGCACTAACAGTGCTCACGTGGGTGTTTCTGTGGGTTGGGTGGTACTACCTTCGACGAGCCGACCCATTCATGCTGAAACCAGTACTAACTTCAACGTGGCTCTACCTGGCTCCCATGAGCTATATGTATGTATACTCTGTATATATGTACATAGATTTACCTTAGTATTAGTATATACTATGTATCTATACTAATATTATAAACAGGTAAAGTTTGTGAGTTTGTGACGTTGTAGGGGGTAATCTCAGGAACCAGTGATTCGAGTTGAAAAATTCTTCCAGTGTTATATAGCTTATATATCGAGGAAGATTATATGATATATACCATCACGCTAAGACCAATAGGAGTGGGGCACCGATGAAAAATGTTTAAAAATCGGAATGTTTCTTCTTCTCGAGAGCTTCCGCTGCGTGTTAGCGTTAGCCCAAAGGAATTATTGCTACGCGGCCGAAGTCACAGACAGGGGTTAGTATGTTATATTTCAATTTAGAAATTAAGGAATTTAAACAGTTCACAGTAAAATTAATTTCATAAGAGAACACAATTATTCCATTTTATTGAGTTTTCACTTCCGTCAGAAATCCTTATGACTACCTCGATTTTTATTTTTTGTTCTGCAAACTGTTTTTCTGCACCTTTTTTTAGCTTTCGTTTAATTCATACTTCTATACTAATATTATAAACAGGTAAATTTTGTGAGTTTGTAGGGGGTAATAGCTGTATCAATTAAACCGATTTCGAAAATTCTTTAAGCCACGTCATTTGAGAGTATCATAGGCTATATATTATTAAACTGAAAAATGAGAAGACTTTTTTGTGGCAGTTGGATTTCCAAAGTAAGTCAGAGAACAGACGGTCGAACGTAAACTTTTCTTACGAACGTTGCCTTAACAATGAGAGATATATAATTAAGTTCTTGAGAAAGTTTTAGATCTTGATATTACCTACAAAAAAGTCTTTGACAGCAAATGTCTAACTTTTATATTTAAGTCGCATAAGTATTTTTTTATAATAAACAATAATTTAAATCGTTAAGTGAGTATATCATATTATCAATAATAATTAAGTAGTCCGGTGAAGCTTTTGCTTTTCCGGTGAAGACCTTGCTGGGTCAATAGCGTAGACATTTCGAAAAAAAAAAAAAATTATTATGAATTCTTATTAAAATACATAGCACTCAGTACTGACCGAGTCATATAAAAATGTTTATCGCCCAACGAAGTAGGCACGGGTCATCTACATTATATACATCAAAGACCGTTGTACCTGTGAGTAACTATTGGGATTTTTTTTTACCTAACTATTAACTATTTTAGGACGAATTGTTTAATGAGGAAATAACCTTTATGACAGTTTATTTTTGTACTAAAAACGTGTATGCAAAATTCCATGAAGTTCAATTAAGTAGTTAAGACGTGAAAGTGTAACATTCAAGCATAAAACATTGACAGTATTAGTTAGGATCAATACCTCTCACCCTTAGCCTATGTTCTATTTTCGTAAAAGAAAAAAATCTTCGAACATATCAATGATGTCCATGCCAAGCTCTCGGCCTATATTTATACACTGCTTCTATATATGGTCCCCGTCGAGTAACAACAATGACGTCCAATTAGGTCATTACACTCACTACTTAACGCCCGTCCTGTCATTAGTTCGCCGATTACGTCTCCGACAATAAAATGCGTCAGATGTATCGCATGAACGTTGTAAAAATAAATTTGGAAGTCATTATTGGGAATAAATATCATATTTTTTGGAGTGAAAACTTCTTCACCCGCTTTGAGTGGTATTTTTTTGGTAGGAGATAAATCTATAATTTCACATCATGACATGCTAGTAAGCGTGACTGAGTATATTGATGTGGCTTGCGTTAGTCTAGCGACATGTAGTATAAGATATTAGGAGTGTATAACACGTAGCCGATGCTGTCAGGATGCCAATAAATACTTCGTAGTTACTTTCACTCTTTATTTGGCCAGAGCTACGGCTTACAATACTTTTCACATAGGAATGCGCAGATAACGCCGAAATCTTGCCTTTTATAGGCCGAACTATATAATTCAAAGCAATTACCATTTACTTATAATTCTGCACAATGATATAAGTAACACCAAAATAATAAGTAATGAACAAATTAATATTATTTAAGTACATCAACCCTGTGTAATCATTCTTATTTAGCGATCTAAAATATATTTAGACATACAAGTATGTGTGTAGAGCAGCGACATCTAGCCCTGTATAGACCAAACTATGGAAGTCAAAGCAAGTACTATTAATTAACAAGTCTGCAAAAAACTTTGTGCAACACTATAATGATAATCATCAGACTAATGTTATGCAAGTAATAAATCAATAATATGAATTCCTATTTATGTCTTATTGAAATCTATATAATAATAATTCTTATTTATGTATCTTTAATAAAATGGCGTTAGTGTTAATGTGACTTTCTTATATGTTGGCGTTTGGTGCTAATATCAATGCGTATCCTTAATATTGTGGCGCTAGTATCTATGTTCCGCTCGTATTGTCTCGTTTCTTGAATATGACGAGTGGCTCCGGAGGTGGGTAGATAACAAAGAGCATGTAATATTTGTATATTATAATGAAATTGTGCAGCCCATCATATGTTTTAAGAATTAATAAACTTTATAAAAACCTATGCAATTTTTGTTCGGAGTGCCAATAGATGTGAAAAAGAGACTAATGATAGTAATTTCAATTTATAAATTATGAAATTGAAGTAATTAACAGAATAAATAATTTCAAAATTCCAAAGAGATCACAGTTTAAATTTTATTGTTTTGAGTTTTCAGGTTTGTTGGTAGTCCTTACGATTACCTCGATTTTTTTTTAAATCTATACTAATATTATAAACAGGTAAAGTTTGTGAGTTTGTGAACTAGTGAGTTTGTGACGTTGTAGTGAGTAATCCCAGGAACTACTGATCCGATTTCGAAAAATATTTCAGTGTTATATAGCTCATTTATCGAAAAAGATAATATATATCATAACGCAAAGATTAATAAGAGCGGTGCACTGATGAAAAATGTTTCAAAGTCGGTTATTTTCTCCTCTTGAGAGCTTCCGTTGCGTATTAGCATTAGCCCAAAGTAACTATTCCACGCGGACACAGCCGCAGGCAGAGGCTATTTCTATATAAGTGTACCGTAAGTCAGCTCGAAAAAAAATTTAATATTAAATGACTATGTACTCTTACTCTTAGGACTGGCTCCGGCCGGAAAAACACCAAGAAGTGCTAGTCGACAGATTTTCATTCTAAGGATTATAGCCATAAGGATCATCGCCATGCTATGGTTCACCACGACGTTTTCTTTCACCGAAAGATCTAACTCACTTGCAAGGATTCGAAACTGCATCGAACGATGCGGTGTTCAAACGTGATACCAACTAATGGCTTAGATTTCAATATCAACGCTTCAGATTTCAATATTTATAATCAGTTTCTTTTATATAGTAACTAGCGACCCGTCACGGCTTGTGCCTTCTAGACATATTATTATACATTACAGAGGGCTCAGCAGTGCTCCCCTAGAAATAATAAAAAATCCTGAAATCAGTACGCAGCGTCATCTATTGAGTCCAATTGTGAATCTGAATCCTTTTTGAATTAACTTGAATACATACAATACTCGATCAAAATCGGTTCAGCCGTTTACGAGGAGTGTATGTAAATACACACGTTCGGAAGATTTATATAATTATATAGGTTTACTAAATGTCTAAAAAATTAAGACTGTTTTTAAAGGTAAAATTAATAGCATTTTTGCTACACCTGCGATTTTTATTTTTTTTCGATTTATATTTTAGCTAGACCCTTTTGATTACAGCCGCGCAATCTATTTGAAGAAATGTATTGTTTTCTCATTAGGCTTATACGTAAGAAGACCTAACGGTACTATAACATCAACTCATCAAAATACCAATCAAAGTATCATATCGCTGTGAATATGACGCGTGGTGGGACCATATTACAATACTGGACGGTGTCGCAAGAAATAGCGTGGAATATTGCCGTGCGCGCTAATGACGTGCGTTTCTGAGCTGTAATTGCCATCAAACAGATAAACAAAGTTACATTTGCGTATATATATGACCTTAAAACGATCTAAGGAAGGTTTAAAATCGCTTGTTTTATTTGTAATACTAGGATTGCTGATCACGTCTGCCACATGAAAAATGTATGAAGAATGGGAGACTCATCGCACGTGAGTAAAAACTGAGCAGTATTGAAGTCGATTTCGATCTTTGTTCGCTTTGAAGGGTATCATATTGGACTCTGAAGTAGTATTGTGAGTAATGTATATGTTTTTATACTTTATATATTGTTTCTTTAAATTAATGTAATTAAGGCTTTACAATTTTATGTAATTTTCAACAAATAAAACTTCTTACTTAACTTCTAATAACTCTTCTTTAACTTGTCTGATACTAAACGTGTTATATATATTAATGCGTATTTATTCTGTTTTCTTATTCAAACCTCAGGATAAAACGCCCAATATGCGTTTAAATGAACAACGGATAAAAAATATTGGTGAGTTTTTTATTAAAAGAAAGACTATGGGGGCGGAACATGTAAAACATATTGTACTGCATATTCAACACTCGGTTTTTAATTCATCTTGATCATTATAGCTTGAACCTTAAGACAGGGCCGTAGTCGAGGATGGGTATTGTGGGACAACGCCTTACCTTGAATTCACAATGCCCTACCTTATAAAAACCAAAAACTAAAATAAATTATTATCATTAAATAGTTTGTTTATAGTTTGCGTTAAAAAAATGTATCGCTGTGTGACCTAGAAGTCAGTAATATACACGGTGATTGATTTAGTAGCCCGTGCTTCGAGGGCAGATCAATTATGTTTTTTTTTGTTTGCGCCCTACCTGTAACTAATACTTCAAATTCGACTTAATCTACATCCCTGCCTTAAAAGAATAGAGCAGCTTAGAAATAAACGCTTCTGACAAGATAATTATTCGTACAATTATCTTGCTCTCTTTTGCTAAATGTTTTATTGATAACACTAAGGCTTGTCAATAGCTACTAAAAAAAAACAAAGAAAATCAGTTAGCAAAGAGAAGAAAAAAGGTACTGAGCTGTTTTTTTTAATGTCATAGGAGGGAAACGAACAGACGGGTCACCTGATGTTAAGTGATCACCGCCGTGCGTAGACACTTGCAACACCAGTTGGAGTCGCGAGTGCGTTACAAGCCTTTGTATGGAAGAAAGGGTAAGGGGGAGAGGAGTAGGGAGGGGTGAGGGCTGAAGAGATGGTTCCCCGGTTCTCTCACTGACCGAACAAAACGCAACAATGCAAGGATTGTTACTTCATATCGGTTTTCTGTGGGAAGGTGGTACTAGCCCGGGTGAGCATGCTGAAACCACTACAAGCTTCAGCGTGGCTCTACCACCAACAAAATTTTGACTTTAACTCCACGTATCTATTATACAATATATTAGAAGGCCCGCCCTAATAATAGAAAAACTTTGACAAATTATGTACCTAAGCCTTCCTTATGAATCACTCTATCTACTGGCGAAAATCGCATGAAAATCCGTTTAGTCGTTTTTGAGTTTATCGCTAACAGACAGACAAACGTGGCAAAGGACTTTGATTTATACTATGTAATGATGTAATAATAATTGGTAGATAGTAGAGCCACGCTATTACTGGTTTCAGCATGAATCGGTCGGTTCACCCGGGGTAGTATCACCCGACCTACAGTAAATCTACGTGAAGTAACAGTGCTTGCATTGTTGCGTTTTGTTCAGTAAGTGAAAGCGCTGGAGATCCACCTCCCCTCTCCTCGCCCCGAACTCCTCCTCTCCTCTTCCCCTCCAAACACAGGCTGGCAACGCACTTGCGACTCCCCTGGTGATGCAAGTGTATATGGACGACGGTGATCACTTAACATAAGGTGACCCGTATCTTCGTTCGCCCATGACATAAAAAAAGATACATAATTACTCATATGACTGTGTTCAATAGATAACTATTTCAACGATTTGTCAAAATCTTTTAACTTTCTAACACTTGTTGTTAAGTAACATTGTAGCAGAGAATAATATCCTAAATATTTTTAATCTCTAACCCTAAACGTCTCAGCCTTTCAACAATCACAACACTATATCTAAGTGCATGACTCAGATATAAAATACTGTAGTTTTATATATAACTTTTTGGAGCGGACATTTTGAATCGAAGCTTTCGCGAAGGAAAATATCGTCATGAAACCATAGCATTTTAGTAAGGCTAATTCTGACTAAAGCGTGCCTGGGTACCTACCAACCTCAAATTGAAAATAGCTATAATTCTTAGACGATTTTTTTATAAACTTAATAGTATCATCAAAAAATTGGAAAAAAAAGGGAAAATATTATAAATTATATTTTAATTTGAATAACTTCGAAACGCTTCGGTTTATAAAAAAATTATAAGATACCGTTTTTATAGAGCGTCCAATTTTACATAAGAAGATGATTTGGACTAGCCTTTTTCATAAACCATTGAAGAGTTATAAAATTCTCAACTCCAGAAAACAAGCTTTCCTATGTTAATCTTATGGGAAATGATAGTCATAATAATAGTATAATAATAATAGAAAAAAATAATAGTCGTTTTTTTAATCGGTATAGTGTTTACTATCTTATACTACATCGTTATATAAATATTTCTAATCAAGTCACCGATTGTATGAGATTAGACCACGTGACTTTCAAATCAATGAGACAGTTGTCGTAAAGGAAAGTTTCATATCAATTTTTCAATGACTACAAAGACAACACTTACAGTTTAAGAAGCATTGTGGTAGGTAAAATTCCATCCTTTTTATCCAATACCATCGCGCACATCGCATGTTCCGGCGGGTCGCCCCAACAAAAGATCATCGGAACACAATCGAATCATTTTTTCTGACACTGGCCAAGTAAGTACAATACGCATTGAAACCGAACAAGAATCGATCATTCCTGCGAACTCTTCGCTAATCATATCGGCTTTAGGGCTACACTACATTTCAATCGATTCTTGCTTACTATCGATATTGACTTTGGATGCCGAAAATTGGAAGAAATTAAGTGTTCAAATTTATAGCAATGAAATGACAGAGGTATACTATTGTGGGTGCATTTTCTTTTTAGCTTTATTTCTTAGATCTTATCTAGTTAAGCTAAGAGACTACAATTTTATAACAAAGACAAAATTCTGTGTAAATTATATTTTTACTTATGTTTTTTTTAATTGCACGAATTATATTGTAAGGTTATACTGCGACGTTAATTCCAATAGAAAAAAAAGATATTTATAAGGCGGTTAAAGTAAAAAAAAGCTCAATTCAAATAAGTGTGTCGGTGTCGTCTGTAGTTCTCACTCTTTTGCACTGGTGATTAGAAGTCTCTAACTGAGCAATTTACTTCTACCAGACATTTAGTGATATAATCTTAACAGCAACTCAGGTTTTCTCAATTCAGTATCAGACCAGTTGTTATACTAGATTAAGCCCCCTCGGCAGCGGCTCAAGCCTAGATCCGTTCCCTCGGCGTGGAGCCCTTGAGTACGCTGCTCACGCGATATAGTGACACAAAACCTTAAATCACTGCTACATCATCACACACATCACCTATACACACGTGCACGCCTTCACGCTTACACGCTGTTTTTCTTTTTCCGAGAAATAAACGGCAAATAGTTCTACCCTTATTTTTTTCCTTATCCTATCCTATCCTACACAGTTTTGAGGATTTTTTCTGACACAAAATACATACAGGAGTTGTTGAGGCACGCATGCTTGGTACACATACATGTTTCAATAACTCATATACGTATATCTAGATAGCTTAGCTTAGGTTATCTCAGATAGGTCGCGATTTTTGCACAAAACAGGCAACAGCCCAAGCCGAGGTGTTCCGTGCACCCTTGAGTTAGTCGCCCAAACATCCCAAATCGGCTGAGTGCCTTTAGCGCTCGCCTAAATAGTTAGGTGAAGCTGTAAAGACCTTTTCAGGACAACAGCGTTCTCATTTCGAAAAAAAAAAAACAGTTGTTAGGAGGTTTACAAGCCAAAATGACGATGGTATCTGCTGGCAAATTGTGGTTTCTAGATGGTCACCGCTATATATAAATTGCACCGTACTATCAGATACAATGCTGTCACTCGCTTGCAATTTAAAAAGAAATAGTCATTCGATTCAGTAATCGAATCAATACGATGTATTCCGAATCGATATAACCGCCGTAATCTAAATATTTATGAGGCAAGAAACGAAAAAGTCCAGTCGACAATACGTACGACCTTTTTATGTCTTCTTTCCGTCTCGCATTTTTCTGGCAAAACTGATTGTTTACCGGAAAAAATTACGCCTGTTAGCCGAAACGGAGCGCATAAATAAAACATGCGGCAATCGTGGAATTTTGATTCGATAGTTTTTGCTAGCAAGGAATACCGATTGTGGAGCGTAAATGTAAAAACTCGGACGATGTCCGATTGAGAAAGGAACGTGGTGTCAATTGTGGCTCGCGAAATATAAACAGTAAATATAAAATATAAACGTTCACACCCCACGACTGAATAGTAAAAACAGTACATTATATTTACCTACTAGCTGTGCCCGCGACTTCGGCCGTACGTAACCTTATGTAAAAACGGTGATTATAAAGTCATTTGAATGTATTAAGCCCATTTACATCTACTTTTCTCACGTACTTAACTCGAGCCGTTATTAAAATTACAATAACTTTTGATAAATTTGACAGATTTTAATTTAACAAAGACTAAGTTGCTCTCGAGGATATGCTTTATGATTTCCTAGTTGAGATTTTATTGTGAACCCAATGCTTAAGCAATGATGTGTGTTCATAAAAACAGACACATAGATAGACAGACAGGCATTTCTAAAAATGATTAAAGTGTATTTTACTACTTATTTCTAGACGACATTTGCGTCCTGCACACTTTTTTTCAAGAAATTCGAAAAAGTAAGGACATGTTAGATTTACATTCTTATTATATCTAGTCTAGCCATAAATACTGAAACAAAGAAGAAAAAAAAATCTATTGCAAATAACATTTATTACTTTTACAGTGTGATAGTTTAACTAGAGAGCGCCCAGTGGTCGACATTCGACCATAGTTTATTTATTGATTTTTTAAAGTTTGAACTTTATCATTCAAAGTATTTCATCGTGGCTACTCAGTTATTTGCCACGATCTTTAATTATATAAATAAAAATATCTGTGTAAATGAAAAATGAAATTAATTATAAATTTGAAACAAAAAACAAAGCAAAGCAAAGTAAAGCTCTCAAATTCAAAGTAAACATAACTTTACAAAAACAAAGAAATTTATCGCAACCCATGACACAATTTACAATTAATTTTACACGACACAATGATTATTTAATATTTCTGGGTGATATTTAATTAAATGTAGTCTGTTCATTATGAGAAATAGTGATATGATACTGGGTATCATCTTTTGGAAAAGTAATGGATACACAGTAGAATCAAATGATGAATCCAAAACAAAGATGTTTTAACACTACCATTAACTTTTGAAAATAACTTCATTTTTGTTACTACATCAGGTTGAACTACATCATTGTAACCGCGGAGGTCTAAGTCATGGATTACGTTTATGAACAAAAACCTTATTTTGATTATACAAATACAAAGTATTATATGGCTCATTTTTTTATTCAATCATCATTTAAAGTAAGTTCAACATAAAAAATAATATGAAAGCAAGCAATTTTTTCAATGGTTCCATAAATGTGCTAAAGATAAATTGTTTTTCAATTAATTATTAATGTATATATATATGAAAAGAGTGCGTGTTTCTATTGATAACTGGTCTCAATGTTTAAAGGACTGTATTGCAGCCAATATATACACACACACACATATATATATATATATATATATCTTAATATATATATTTCTTGTGTGCGTGTGTATGTGACTGAACTCCTCCTAAACGACTGGACCGATTTTGATGAAATTTTTTGTGTGTGTTCGTGGAGATTCGAGAATGGTTTAGATTCACAATTGAACCCGGTCGATGGCGCTGCGGTTGAGTTTTAGATTTTTTTTTTATCATCAAGGCAGGACAACGTCCGCAGGAACCGCTAGTATATATATATACATAAAGATAGGGAACTGTGTCAAAGAAACGTCGAGTACGTGGAAATAAAAACTTTCATAAAAGTCCTATAGTGTGAACTAACCTATTGTGATTTTAGTTTCAAATTTAAAATATTTTAATAACCGATCGATTAATTTATACCTTTTGTGGTACACAAATAAAGAGAAGATAAATAAAATCAATTGGCGAATGTATGTAAACGCATAACTTCATAGCGGCTGGAACTATTTGGTTAATTGTTTTCTTGTTGTGTCTTTTTGGTAGATGGTAGAGCCACGCTGAAGCTGTAACCGGTTTCAACATGAATGAGTCGACTCACCCAGGTTAGCATCATCCGATCCACAGAAAGCCAACGTGAAGTAGTGCTTGCATTGTTGCGTTTCGCTCGGTCAGTGAGAGCACTGGAGGCCCACCAACTCCCTTTGCCTTCCCTCCCTCCCTTTTCCCCTTCTACCGCCCTCTTTCCCACCAACACGCACTCGTGACTCCTCTGGTGTTGCAGGTGTCTATGTACGATGGTGATCACTTAACATCAATCAGGTGACCCACCTGTTAGTTTGCCTCCTATGATAAAATTGTCAGGTTACATTGATATGGATATGTATTAAAAAGAGATGAAAGTCATACAGCTAGAAAAGTCTCGAGTATGAAAGTGATCTAATACAGGAGCAAAAGAAGACCGAAAAAGCTATGGATTGTGTAAATGGTGTGAATAGTGAGATGACATCTGACAGGGCAGAGTAGAAAAGGGAAACATATTGTCCTGACCCTACTTACATTGGATACGGTTAAGAAGAAGAAGACATCAGGAACAGGTCCGTATTTAAGAATATAGTAATAAAATTCTACTGAAAACTTAAGTTAAAAATCTCCACACATAAATGACTTATGCCCGGTTTCTGAGGTACTCTTATTGTGACATTAAAAAACATTACATTAAAAGACAGACGCCGGGAGTGAATTCCACGCCTTAACCATACGTATAATGAATGTGAAACTAAATCGCTTCGTACGAATTACGGGAATATCAACCACGTAAGGGTGGAAACCCTCACGGCGTCTAGTCGTCCTAATTTATCTGTTCAATTGCGTTATCGGTCCGGTAATTTGTAAACTTGCGTTTCCAAACACACACTCATACGATAAATGCGAGTAAAACTCAACGGGTCAATTGGCAATTTATCTTATGCATAAATTTGTTGAGCCAATAACTATTGGTAGTTTAACCGAGTATCTCAACAACGGCACTAGTGAAACTGGTAACGCCATCTAGTATACCTCGCAACAACTCCTAATATCCCACCCCTTTCCAGTCGTGCACAATCGGTTGCCGCCATACTTGCTTTTTCGCAACGTCTTGTCGCGCTGACGTGACCTATTTATTTTTCGCTTCTGCTCCCGCGCTCCTTATTCCATTGCGGAATTAGGAGATAAAATCGCACCGTTATAGGTGAAAACCTAACCTAACCTAACCCGCACCCGCACGGTGGAGACTATAGTTCCGGATACCAGACTTTGTAGTGATCATTGTGAAGGTGAAAACGCAGTGTGCTGCTGGAGGTGCTCTGGGCGGCTGTACGCGGTCGTGGTTGGAGAATACGCTGCAGGAGAAACCGCCAGGTCAGTGCACGACTTCCCGCTTCCTTCCCGTCACTATTTTCCCTCGTCATTGTGACGACGGATACCCGCCGGTATTCGGCGCTTGCGTCTCCAGAAACAAAAGACAAGAAGTAAGATCTTCAAAATTGTTAACAAAATTAACAGATTGACGTTAATTTAGGATCATACTATATAAGGAAATTTGGTTTTATTTTTATCATTAGTAAAGCCTTTCGAAGCCGGGCCGGGCAGCTTGTATAGAATAGTATTTTAAGCACACAGATATAAAATAAGGTTAGACAGAAGTAAATACATTACCACGATAAATGAAAAGAGTAAATTCATAATTTCCTCTAATTTACACAAACTGTGATAAACTGGTTGTCCCATGTTTCAGACTTTTTTTTTTATCGAAGCACGACATAATGACTGTACTATGCCTGATGTTAAGTCTAGTACATTCCAAAAACATCGGCAACCACCGTGAGACAGATTATTCATCGCCGGTCACCGCTGTCATGCCGGCCATAATGACGAAAGTCACACGGTACTGGATATGCACAGGCTGATCCCGAAACGCGACGCGCAGAAGCGATTCACTATCACGGGCTTTTTCGCCATATGCATGGTGGTTGCGACCCAGTCGGGCTATAGAACCCTACCACCCCGCTATCGCCATTGCCTCGTTCGTTATTCAGCAGGGTGCACCACGTGCAGGTGAGGTTGGCTTGGATGTCTCAAGTCTCAAGATGTTACTCGACACCCCTTACACCCCAAAATCGACTCAGCAAAATCAATATCAGTTTTTTAAGGAATGGTTTTTTACAAGAAAGTCTTAAAGCATATTACAGAAACTAGTTTTGCGATCGGAGAATCGGATTACAATTTTAAACTCCGTGTCAAGTGTCTAAAGGCTATTTTAGAGTGCATCAATAGGTGAACGATGTTGATTTCTGGCATTGGCTCCTTTCTGTGCATCCACTAAAAACGACTGTAACGTGTAATCTATTCTAAATATTATATATGTGTTAACAAGATAACCTTGTTCAAGTTTCTTGCCAGTTTTTCTCGATGATTGTGTTGTCCGAACCGGTGGTACTTTTGATGTACGTAAGTGCCTTTTTAGGGCATAAATTGAATAAAGTATTTTTATTTTTAATTCAATAAAGAAATAATAGATATGTAAATAATAAGCATGTAATGTATATAACAGTTATAAAATTAAAATAAATTAATTTGTATGTTAAAATTCTAAGAAACTAATAAGGTACAGCACGTGCACTCAAAAAATATTACACTCCATCGAAGCTTTTGTCTAAAAATTGTGCATCAGTTCATATCAAAAATACAAACACATATGTAGTCTATAAAAAAGTTATTTATTTTTTTGATTAATAGATTCCTTTTTACCCACTCTCAGGGTTATTTCCATCAAAATTTCCGAAGCACCTTCATCACTTCTGATAATTTTATAAATTCGCATAATAATGATTAGGTGTGAATTTCTAAAAAACAAAGATGTCCAACTTTTTTAATATGACCCTCTTTTAATAAAAACGCTTTATAAAGTATTTCTACGAAGTGTAGGCCAGAATGTACACTAAGATACATTGAAGAAATAATGTACGAGAACCGTGTGATGCGGTATACCATATCAGCGACTAACATGTTAATCGCCCGACAGAAACCAAGCGTTATCGAGGTCGTCCAAACGGTGAATGCCTATGTTAGAGAAATATTACGGCGTGAGTTTCAGTAGCTTAGTTATTAAAAACTGTTTCATAAAATATTATAAACGTGGCTCTACCCACTTGCATATAAGTTTTTCGTTTTCTTTTTTTTCTCGAACTGGCTACGCTATTGTCCTTATTGGGCTTCACAGCTTCACCGGACTACTAAGGAGAGCGCTTAAGGCACTCAGCCGATTTTATTTAGGTAACATGCTCAAGAGTGCACGGCACACCTCGGCTTGGGCTGTCACCGAGAAAAATACCCGATCTGACCTAGCTAGTTTTTCGTTTAAAAGTATTCATTTAGTAAAGTTGATTTGGGGATCGATGCGTACTATCACTCTATTAGCAGGCGACTTCTCGCGAATATAACGACCATAAGAGAATTAATTACTATATTTAAACGCATATGATTTGCGACCAATTAGTTCGGTAATAACTGAGCATCTGGTAATGACGATTCTCGATGTATTTTTATGACATACAGATTCTATTATCTGATTGTGTTTTAAATATATTCCTTTTCTTATAGAGCTGTACTCAATTCGAAGGCAGTCAAGATACAACATATGTCTGTATTGTATATAATTTTATTGTGTACATTTATTTAAAGATTAGGATTTCATGGAATATAGTTTAGGAAATAAGTATTATAGATCGAACTTCAGGCGAAAGCAAACTAAAGCGAGCGTGCGTTTCGACCGCAATCAAATTGAACAACCTTTTGCTCCCGTGACGCGTGTCCAGAAGGCGCATGATTTTCGGACGTCAATATAATAAAATGTTTGTGTCGGACGGTATTTTAATCATCTGCGCTTCTTAATCTCAATAGTACGGAAATAAATGCGATAAACAATTTTATAAGAAAAAAACAAACTAACTGATATCTGTGGGGCTCAGTGGATAATTAGTGTTGGAATAATGCGTAAATCGTCCTAAGTTCGAATCCTAGTGTGAAGCTATTAAGACCTTGCTAGGTAAATAACTTATTTCGAAAAAAAAAAATCGAATTTTCACGAATTAACTGGAGCTTACGGTGAAAGAACACACTGTGATGAAATCGGAACCATAACACACGGTGATATGGTTTCTACATTTGCCTGGCTAACTTGGTAGTTAGCCCTTCATGTTAGAGTGGTCTCTTACGTTGAAGATCTGTATATGTGCGTGTATTCTGGCAGATGCATTATGGGCTTTAGGACTTCGTAGAGACATTGACTTGACTGTCTATGTGTGCTCTATCGCATGTATAATGGAGAGTGCTCTGAGGATTTCTTTAATATGGTGCCCTCTTCAGCATTTTAAACTCACACCTCCCGCCACTGGGAGCACCGGGGGCACCGTGTGGTCCTCGTGAACCCTCATTATACGTACGCTACCGTTATGGAATGTGTTACCCACGGTGTTTTCTCAGGGCTATGATATGGAGCTCTTCAAGAAGGGACTGAAACCTGTGATGCCCTTGGCGTTGCAGTTGTCCATGTGTGACGATAACCATTTACCGCCAGATGGGTCTAGATTTACTATTTTAAGCCATATCGATCTTTAATATCAACCTGATCAACTTTGTGGTGAAACCTGTAAAGTATATCAACAATTTTAACGTATTCAAATCAAACACTCAAAAACTCAAGTATAGAAGATTGCATCCATTTTGAACTCGGAGACAACTGCGACCAATCGCATGCTCATAATTGGTCGCGTCGCGTGCGCACTCCTAGCGCCCCGAGCGCAGAGTGTTACCAACTTACCCAAATTATTAACTAATCATACAGGGTGGGCAACCATATGTATTTTAATCGCTTCTTTAAAACATTTGATCTTAATACTCGAGACCTTTTTGGTTATATATAATATATAAGTGCAAAGTGGCATACAATGTAGAATACATTTTACTTTGAAATACATTATCTACACTAATATTATAAAGAGGTACAGTTTGTGAGTTTGTGACGTTGGAGGGGGTAATCTCAGGAACTACAAGTTCGATTTGAAAAATTCTTTCAATGGTATATAGTTCATTTTTTGAGAAAGGCTATATATACGGGGGTGTAAGGGGTGTCGCGTAACATCTTAAGACTTGAGATACCCAAGCCAACCTCACCTGCACGTGGTGCACCCTACTGAATAACGAACGAGGCAATGGCGAAAGTGGGGTGGTAGGGTTTTACAGCCTGACTGGGTCGCAACCACCATGTATTTGGCGTAAAAGCCCATCATAGTGACTCGCTTCTGCGTCGCGTTTCTGGATCAGCCTGTGCATATCCAGTACCGGGTGACTTTCGTCATTATGGCCGGCATGACGGCGGCGACCGGCGATGGATAATCTGTCTCTCGGTGGTTGCCAATGTTTTTGGATTGTACTATGCTTAATATCAGGCGTAGTGCAGTCACTATGTCGTGCTTCAATAAAAAAAAATATCATCACGCTAAGACTAATAGGAGCGAAGCACTAATGAAGTATGTTTGAAAATCGGGGATTTTTTTCCTCTTGAGAGCTTCCGTTGCGTTTTAGCTTTAGCCCAAAGTAACTATACCATGCGGATGAAATCGCGAGCGGAGGCTAGTATTGCTATATTTTTACATAAATACATTGTACATTACATAGTGATGATGTTCAAGCAGTTTCATCCGTATATGTCAATCTGATATTCGCAGGTTTAAATATCCCGGCACCTACCAACGATTTTTTGGACATTCGCATACATTTACCAATTTATATCCGTAAGACTAAAGGTTGACGATGCAGGAAAAAATTTTGAAGAATCCTCATCCTGATGATCATTGCATATGGGAAAATGTCAAACTGTTAGTTACTCTGAGTTTGAGATCGCTAATACATTGTGAACTGAGGTAGTGATCAAGCCCATACCATCCTTCGGGAAGAAGCCTGTAGCGTTGCAATGGATCTCTTATGATGATGATTTTACATAAATATCAAGAGGTTACTTATATATAAAATATGAATAACCAACTCTAAACAACTGTTCTATACTGTACTGTTCTATCAGAGGTTAACAACTAGAATCGAGACTTGCGGGTTTCAGCGCGAATTATGAACCAAAGAGTTGGTATATCTCATTCACACTTTTTGCAGTTCTAAGTAATCCTATGATAATAATTATTAAGCCTTTATCGTATACATTTTAATAGTGGCGTTTTCGTGACTTGCTGGCACCCGTTCACTTCGATCAGTGCTTTTTTTATGTAAAACTACTGTGTTCTTCATTAGCTTGCATGCTCTAAGGAGCATTTTATTTAAGTAACATGCTCAAGGGTGCACGCCCCACCTCGGCTAGGGCTGTCACCGAGAAAAATACCCGATCTGACCTAGCTAGTTTCTCGTTTAAAAGTATTCATTTAGTAAAGTTGATTTGGGGATCAATGCGTACAATCACTCTATTAGCAGGCGACTTCTCGTGAATACAACGAAATATGGTAAGCCATAATGTGATAGTCTCAGAACGATTATAAAATGTACTATATTTAATAACTTTTATAAATTTATTACCAAATAAAGAAACTGGATATCTTGGTAGCCTGGATAGTATAATAGTGATCCATTATTTCAAAACTTCGGAATTGCATACATGACTATTAAAAATATATATAAATAAATCATGTTATTTATATTTCTTTTATTGTTTAAAGATATACGATTCAAATGAACTTCCCAAACAAATATTTAAGTTACACTCAGTCGCATATTCTTACATTGGAGAAACAACATGCCCGTTTCATCAATTAAGTAAAATGCATTATATTATATATTTAACGTAAATTACAAGAGCCTGAAGGTACATGAGCGTATAGGCGGTTGACATAACGCAGTCCAAATTCGATATTTTCTCATAAACATTCAGTGAGTTACAGGACCGGTTACCCGATGTGGTGGAGGAGTTTTTGTTTATACCAGCCAAGTATAAACTATGAATTTTAAAGTGTAATATCACATAAATGTTACGTGAATATCATACTGGATTCACGTATTCTTGATAGTTGTTAATAGCTATTATGTTAGTTGTTTTAAAATTATAAAGCTTAAGACCCTAACCTAATTTAATCTAATACCTTTAAACGAGCAATTCTTTTATATTTTTATATTTGTATATATTCAGGATTTCGGAAACGGCGTCGTCTATTTCCGTGAAACTAGTATGTAAGTAGTTTCGGAGAAGATAAATCGATCTAGCTAGATTTTATTCATAGAAAACTTTTTTAACTGAGATTTCAGGCAATTAAAAAATATAGCTAGAATATGTAGGTAAATTTCGCCACCGCTGTTAAAACAAAGATAGCTCAGATGGAAATCGGTTGCTTCAAAAATTCGTGTAAGCCCAGTTCGAATCCGAGTGTATTATACTTTTTTTTAAAGAGTACATTTTGTAAGGTCACCTAACAGCTTATTTTAATTTAAAAATGTTTTTAAGGAACAGAGCTAGGCTCGGTCGCCCAGGTACTATTATCATAAGCTATACAGGTGAAATCATTATCAAATACCAAATCACAAATAATATATACACTAGGTGAGGTAAAATTATTTCGTACCATTTTTTTTCTCGAACTGACTACGCTATTGACCTAGCAAGGTCTTAACAGCTTTACAGAACTACTAGGGCAAGCGCTTAAGGCACTCAGTCGATTTTATTTGACAACTAGCTCAAGGGTGCACGGTACACCTCGGTTTGAGCTGTTGCCGATACGTGCAACTCGCGACCTATCTGAGCTGACCTAAACTAACTATTCATACATATATGAGTTGTTAGAGCATACATTTGTACCAAGCATACATACCTCAACAACTTACCTCAACATATTGATATCTTGACTAGCGTTCTTCTATATATTAGGAAAGATCAAAACAATTTGGCGAGGAATGCAAGCATAGACAAACTGGATCTCAAGTGCACCTGAAAAACATCTATCAGTGTTTAGCAGCGACCTTACGACCATGTATAGCCCAATATTGTTACCAAATCATTATATTATTACATTTTGCACTTTTCACCATAAAAAAAAATATATGAAAAACAAAAAAATTTTATTCCATTGCTGCACATCAAAAATGTAACTAGATAAATGTTACTTTTACATCTATAGTGTTAGTATCAAAGCAATTCACACCCTCGAGTAGCGACACGTGACAGAGTGACTCACTAAACGGGCGACGTGTGAAAGTATATGGATTTTCCAGTACAATGCACGGATGTACACACGCCCTTATCTATTTAATACGCACTCTCCAGTTCGATGTACAATTTTACATATGAAATCACTAATTTATCAATTGGTCTGATAAACAAGCATTAAAATTTGTCTATGTTATTTCATTTCACATGGGTGACATTTAATAATTTGAATAGATTGAGATGAACTTAAGTATTATAGTGATACTTAGACAAGGAACGGAGGCCGACAGAGAATAAACTCTTTACGACGTCATTAATCACCACGTAAATATTTATGTATAGATGGTGGAGCCACGCTAATGTTATAACAGGTTTCAGCATGTATGGGTCGGCTAGTCCGGAGTAATACCACCCGACCCACAGAAGCACCGACCTGAAGTAACAGTGCTTGCGTTGTTGCGTTTCGTTCAATCAGTGAGAGCATCGGAACCCCACCTCCCGCCCTCTCCCTTCCTTCTCTTCCCACCCCTCCCTTTTTCCACGCACGGCAACGCACTTGCAACTCCCCTAATGTTAGTGTCTATGGACGGCGGTGATCACTCACCATAAGGTGGCCTGTCTGTTGATAGGAACAGGGCAAAGACCCGTTATAATACATAAAAGAAATTAAGATTTTAAAGAACAATGTAAAATATTAGAAACTGTTAAATTTGATTTAGCTTGTTTTGAAATGTAACGACCCAATTATTGTGTGAAGCGTTGGTCGATAGCTGTATTATAAGTATATTAAAAAAGTTGAGGATAAAAAAATCGCATTTTTTATCTGATTAGGGTAAAAATTACGACATACCCTAACCGCCACCGGGGTGGCTTCTGCCAGGGGATGCGTATCGCTTTTTATTCACAGCGGGATTTGGAATACCCGCTGAGCAACAATCATCACAAATTACATACGTCTGTTCCAATGACATTATTTGCTACCAGATAATAATATCTATTATGAACTTCGAGAAGCTTATTAAATGGTGCCAGAACAATATTTTAAATCTTTTTTTCTCAGTATATGAATGAAAGTTGTTACAACAATAAGAAATGATGGCGCTGAGATATCGCGCGTATTGGCGTGGGCTCGGACCCTAAAATTATCATTATGTATAGATATTTAATATAGTTGTATAGTTGTATAATAGTTTGTAGGTGGTAGAGCCCCGCTGAAGCTATTTTTGGTTTCAGCATGAATGGGTCGGCTCCTCCGGGGTAGTACCACCCCTCTCTCAGATAACCGACGTGAAATAACAGTGCTTGCATTGTTGTGTTTCGTTCGGTCAGTGAGAGAGCCGGAGGCCCACGCCCTTCCTTTATCCTGCTTTCCCTTTCCTTCCCCTCCCCATTCTCCCATATACAGGCTGGCAACGCACTTGCGACGTCCTTGATGTCGCTAGTGTCTATGGACGGTGGTGATCACTTAACATCACGTGACCCACCAGTTCGTTTGCCTCCTTTGATATTATAAAAAAAAAAAAATATATATATCCAAACACCAAGGTCTTTCGATAACTGCATTCTAGATTTAGAATATCACCATCTTTGGCCACATTGCGACTTGAAATATTTATATAAAATCATTGATAGAGGTCTGCCGTTGTGCGTGTAATACTCAAAGACTACTAGATAGATTTAGACAATTTTGTTTGTTTTATTTTTTTTACACTTGACTCGTATCTAAAAGAAATGCAATGTTATCTTCATTTAATACTAATATTATAAAGTTAATCAGTTTGTGACGTTGTAGGAAGTAATCTCAGAAACTACTGGTCCCAATTAAAATTAAAATAATAAAATTCAAAAATCTTTCAGTTTTATATAGCTCATTTATCGAAAAAGGTTATAGGCTATACAGCATCACGCTAAAACCAATAGAAGCGGAACAGCAACGAAGAATGTTTCAAAATAGGGATTTTTTCCTTTTGAGAACTTAGACTAAAGTAGGGATGGTCAATATTCATCGACGTTTAAGAAACATCGATGTTTAGCTGAGAAAACATCGATGTTTTGTTTTCGATAACATCGACGTTATGAATATAGGCTTTAGGGTCATCTAACGTTGCATGTATCAGCTAGAGACTAGATAATTTCAAATTTGTAAGCCGTACGAATCATTATTTCTTTGTTTTTTTTCATCGCTGACTATGGAAAACATCCGATAAAGTTATTTTTTACAGACAATTTTAATTGCTGGCAAAATGTTTATTGTACATCTATAGGTACTATTGAACCGATGTTGACATCGATATCAACATCGATGTTTTTTCTAATATCGATCATCCCACGGCTAAAGTAACCATTCCACGCGAACGAAGTTGTAGGCAGAGGTTAGTTTAACACAAAATATCAAGAAACTAGGATTTAAGCACTACTCGTTCAGCGATGTGTGTTTTCTTATTCTGGAGATATGGGGCAAGCGGTGTTAATGATATTTAAGCGTTTATATTCATGTTTTAAGTAATGAGCTAGTAGATAAATAACTTAAAGATAAAAAAAACATAATGAATCCAATTTTTTTAAACGCCATTCTTTAAATAATAGCAATGCTTTATTTCATAGCCGTTGGTAACAATATTTCGTTTTTAAAAAATATATATTTCGAGAAGGGATCACACCGGAAATTGTGTAATTAATTATTATTTAAGTTAACAGTGTAATGGGTTATTCATTCCTGACATTTCGTCTGTGTTACACGAAGAGAATATCACTTGGCGTTCAGAGATAGAATTTATAATATGAATTCTGTCACCTTACCTAACACATATGTTAAAAATTTTGATCTGTTAACATGGTGTCACGATTCAACCTAAATAAACTGAATGCGGAAGAATTAATTTATTATATACTATGAGATATTAATTACTATCCTTACATAGCACTCTTTCATGCAAAAACTACTGATAGGATTTTGCTGAAACTTTATATTTATATAATTTATATATCAGAGTAGCTTATAGAAAGACAGGTGTTCGCTCACGGTTTCCCTCGCTTTAATATAGATTTGACCTTGCTAGGTCAATAGCGTAGTCAGTTCGAGAAAAAAAATCCTACCGTTGAGTTCTGTGCCCACTGCGTAATCCATAAAAGGAATTATAGACAAAGTTATAATTATAATACATCTGGAAATAAATACAAACTCATTTGTAGTCCGGTGAAGCTGTTAAGGCTTTGCTAGGCCAATAGCGTAGTCAATTCGAGAAAAAAAAACCATACATACTCATTGGTTTCTCACTTTGTTTTCAGTGTATAAAAACTACAAATCTTTAAAAAAATAAATATATATATCGTTCATAACGATGATTATTAGATTTAGCCCATTTTTAAATGTAACAACACAACCGTATTCAATTCCGGAATTACTGAATTAATTCAGATTAAACGTTTCAAAGAGATATCTCGATCATGTAATCCGGGCTTTATGCATAAACTTTAATTCCATCTAATTAGGAGTGTTATAGATACGCTACTTCATTCTACTAATTACTCTAGAGTACAAATAAACGACCTTATAACATAACATAAGACATGTACTTTTAAATGATCGTCAAAATCAAAAGGTTTTTGAATCATTAATCTGCCCAGTAATACAAAATTATTTTAAAAAATATATTTCTTGTCACCAACATGGTTTTACTTCGAGTAGGTCAACTAATACTAACATGGTACTGTTTCTTGAAAAAATAATCAACTAAGTGGATATAAATAAACAAGTTGACGTTATTTATACAGATCTGGCGAAGGCTTTTGACAAAGTTTCACATCAACTAATTCTTCAAAAACTTTCAGCCTACGGATTCGATAGACCAATCCTCAAATGGCTAAGCTCATATCTAGAAGATCGCACATTTAATGTAGTTGTAAATGGGTATACATCCAAGTCATTTAAAATTTCGTCAGGTATTCCGCAGGGGTCACATTTAGGACCAATTTTATTTAATATATTCACGAACGATCTGCCACAAAATTTAATCCATTCTGTCCCATTTATGTTCGCAGATGATCTAAAAATTGCCCGTGTAGTAGAGTCACAAAATAATACAGAATTACTACAACAGGACATAAATAACCTTACTTTGGTGCATAATTGGTGCATCAAAAATGACATGAAGCTCAATATAAACAAATGCACACACATGATAATTACACGTAAACTTACTGTCAATTACTTCCAATATAATATGCACGGGACCATCCTAGAAACAAAAGAACTTGTACGAGATCTAGGCGTGTTGTTAGATCGTAAACTCTCCTTTTTACCTCATTTAGACAATCTTACTACAAAAGCAAATAAAATACTAGGCTTCGTTATTCGAAATTCTAAATGTTTTCAAGATCCTAAAACTAAGATTTCTATATATAATACATTAGTAAGAAGCACCTTAGAATATTGTGCAGTAGTATGGCGTCCACACTACGCAACACATATTTTGCGCTTAGAACGTATACAAAAACGGTTTACTAGGCACTTAGCTCATTCCTTAGGTATCAAAAAAAGAGATTTTAGCTATAGTAATATATTAAAGCAATACAAAACTGAAACCTTGGAAGAGCGTAGAAATATTCTGGATTTAGTTTTCTTGTTTAAGCTCTTCAACAACTACATAGAAAGTCCTGAATTACTGAGTATGTTTGGATTCCGGATTCCTACTAGATACCCTCGTCATTACATTAACCTTTTCGATTCTCCCTTTAGAAAAACTGTTTTAGGAAAAAAAATTCCAGAATAAGTAACTTATATAATAAATACAAGAAACTAGATATATTTAGCATAACATTATCGAAATTTAAAGATTTGGTACACATATACGTTTCAACAACTCAAACATATATGAATAGTTAGCTAGGTTTGCTAAGATAGGTCGCGATTTTGCATGCAACGGGCAACAGCCAAGCCGAGGTGTGCCGTGCACCCTTGAGCTGGTTGCCAATATAAAATCGGCTGAGTGCCTTAAGCGCTCGCCTTAGTAGTCCGGTGAAGCTGTTAAGACCATGCTAGGTAAATAGCGTAGTCAGTTCGAGAAAAAAAAAATGGCAATTGTTAACTTACATATATACGTATATATTTTTCCCTTTTTAATTTAGTTTATGTTTAGTATAAAAATGTCTTCACTTTTAAAATTAATATGTACTACGTAAGTTGTGTTTACTTAAGAAATTGTGCATTGTGCAGTCAATGTTTAAAGTAATATTTTTTGTTTAGAATAATTCGATGTAACAATTATTGTAAACCTATTAAATAAATAAAAAAAATGTTATCATAATCCCTGTAATTAAAACACAAACATGAATAGCTTTTGGTAACATTTAACTAAAATTATATTAATCACACTTTACCAACGAATACAGGAACTTGAAATTTAAAAAGGTTTTAAAAAACTATTCCAAGGGTACAACTAAAATAATTGTATCAAATTTAGAGACATATAACATTAATTCAGGTAACCCTCTGCAACTTCCCCAAAGGAGATTAAATAATGAGACGGAAAACGCAAAAAATCTGTCACCGCGCCTTATCGTATTTGAAATCGACACGTTTAAATCAATAGGCGGCACCAATAAGCGTCCAGTCAAATTCCATGTGAAGATTTACAAACCATTTAACTTGGGTGTAATAAAAAAAAAACGTTTTTGCGGCCCAAGATCTCAATGATTGAGTTTTGTTTAATTTTATAGCTCTTTGTGTTGGGTCAGCGTATCCTTGTTACATATTACCAATCGTATATTAATTTAAATTATATGAAGACTAGCTTCAAGCCCCGGCTTTGCGTGGGCGCTCTAACGAAGAAAATGTTACCAAGCCTTCCTTTTATAGTACGACCATGTAATGTTATAAAACGGGAAGAACTCAACGTGAATCTGTGAATTCTGTCCATATCACGACACTTCCGACTCTTCAGCGCATGTGCGCCTCCTATGCCTGCGTGACCAATGATCTCGTCGCCGTGGTTTGGCGGTGAATTTTGTTCTCGCACACTCACCCTCCTCCACAGCAGCTCAAGCCTTGGTTCGACCACTCTGGCATCCTTGAGCCTGTTGCCAAGTATTAGTTCCGTAGGTGGTAAACCCACTTCCTTCCCCTCACCCCTCCCTCCACCCACTCTCCTTATCCTTCCCCCAAACACAGACTGGCACAGACTTGCGGCTCTCATGGTGTTATAAGGGTCTATGGACGCCGGTGATTACTTAACATCAGGTGACCTGCCTATTCGTTTGCCTCCTATGATACTTGTTACGGTGAAGTGGTAAAGGCCAATGATGAGTTATAATATCGTTGGTAAAAGCCCATCTGGTCAACATAATATAGTCCGTTCGAAAAAAGATCCCTTTTCTTCGAGATTATTATCCAAAATATTATGGCATGTCAATACTATTGAAGATCTCCCTACTGTCTTCTATCTCACTCACTCATCTTATTATTTTATACGAAGCTTTATAACCTACATTTATCACTGTTTCATACAAACCTTTGTCCTGACAATTACAAACACACGTTCTGATGTGATGCGCGTACACACATTCAGCAATTGAATTTTATTGGTATAAATTTATGTATTGGTCACGATCCAAACGGATCTTTTTCGATCTTACTACGCTATTGACCCTGAAAGGTCTTAACAGCTTCACCGGACTACAATCCAAACGGACACAGATGTATTAAAACAATCAGAATTGACAAGCGACCTGTCAAAGTGATAATAAATACTACAACTGAGCCGAGTCGTCACTGATTCCTTCACACATACTAAATAAATGGGCATAAACCAAACAGAATTTAAAATTAAAATTTTATAATTTATTCTAGAAACCTAAACCTGTAATAATACCCATAAGATGATAAACAACGCTTCATAATTATATGACGACTCCTAAACAGTAAGTGGTAACAAATAATAAAAGACAATTAACATAATTGCTATAATATTTTAATTAGGCGCTTGGTTTTCTAGATATTTCCAATTTAAATTGTGTTTTAATTTTATTGAATTAAATATTATATTGTATATTTTAATTTATATTAATGTCTAGCTGACATCGTGAAAAAAAAAGTTCGTGATAATCGGTTAAGTAGTAAAGGACTAAATTTATAACAAACATACAAATTCTTTTTCGCTTTATAATATTATTGAAAATAATATATTTTAATTCATATTAATATCTAGCTGACATCGTGAACAAATACAGTACGTGATAATGGGTTAAGTAGTAAAGGACTAAATTTATAACAAACATACAAATTCTTTTTCGCTTCATATTATTATTTAAAATAATAAGTGAGTAAGTATAGTAACCTTAAGATAATCAACATTATTTTTATTTATTTATTCGCTTTCCTACTTTTCCAAATATCTAGGAAATGTATCCAATAATTTGAGTTTCTTTTTTATAAAATTTCATCAAGATAGCCTATTGCGACTATTGAAGTGTTAACGATATTCTTTTGTTTGTTATGTAATGACTTTGACATTTTATCCATATTTTCGTGTTATTTGACTCTATAATTTTGTGTAATATCGCTCGGTTATTATGCATAAGTGAAGTGGATCGGAAACAATATCAAAGAGCATTTTCTGAGATGCCACGCAATCTCTCTGGAAAATTCTAACAAAAGGCCATCATCTTGTTAAAACATAGAAATGATCACAAGAAACTTGTAATATTACCGATTCGATAATAGCAATAATAACAAAAATTAAACTATAAAAAAATAAAAACAATAGTATTATCGGAATAATAAATAACTTTTTATTAATTTTATTAATGAACCAATTCTTATTAATCACAATTTATTAGTTCAGTATCAAATTATTAACAGAAATATACAATTTAATCCAATAAACAAGATACTTCATAAAAACGTGACGTTTGATCAAAAAGATCCCATCTTGGATAAACTTTCTAATTTAGTTAGACGTGTAAATGTTAACCTCTATGTAAGTGTATTCATGTGAAACTTATGGTTGTATGCAGCACTATGAATTGTACAGATAGTGCACGGCCGTAGTGTATTTGTTTGCATTTCATTAAAACTATTTTAAGAAAAATTCTGAAGTGTAAAAATAAAATAACACTGTACATAACATGGAATTATATTATAGACTATACTATACTTGCGGCTTCGTTTCCTGAAAATACTTTTAATGTTACAAGGGTAGTTTTGATTTGAAACATCTAGGTATAGGCCGAGGGTAAACCTGATTGTTGGCGTGACGATGCAAAACACGATCATTGCATTAACGAAATATTCAAAAACATTTGCAATCTATCTGTACTATATAAACATAAGATTCAAATTATTTTGGTGGCCACTCGTTACACTAGTGTTACGCGGCACGCGCGGACAACCTAGCGCCCTTTGATATATGCAACCAGATACACCACGCCTGCACCTAGTTGAATTTTTGTATTTAGTGAATATGAATATTTATGTAATAAAATAAATAAACAATCATTATTTTATAGTACAAATTTGTAATGCTTTTATCTTTTCATGATGCCATAGCTGATTCCTGTCGTAACCTGCTATTTTATGCTTATAACTTATACAAAACAATTTCAATGTTTTACATCTGCCAGGAGTCCCATGACGGCTAATTTTTTTTATAATTAGCTTTATTTTTTAGAGCAATTTTTTAATTGAGTTCTTTGAAGTATTATGCAGGCATGAAATAGAATCATATGCTTTGTTTTTGGTGAGAGTTAGTGAGTCTGAATGCCAATAATATCAACAATATTTATTTCTTAAATTTCGTTCTCTTTTCAATTCAAAAAGATTTTTTTAAGTAACAGCTTTGCTCGCAAAAGGGGAAGGTGGGTCCAAAAAGAATAAAATAATGCTTATAAAGAAGGAACTTTAAAGTTTTATCACGCTTTACCGACATGAAGTGACTTTTGCAAAATGTTAGAAGTACTGCTTAATCTCTACATACAAACGTCTTCAAAGTTTCATCAGCCATATCGGAGAATAACCATCTTCAATTTAGTATTCATGCCATGAAACTATAAATATGTTGTGTATGTAATATCCGGCGCTCTCACTGACCGAATGCACCGCAACAATGCAAGCACTGTTACTTCACACCAGTTTTCTGTGAGAGAATGGTACTACCCCGGGCGAGTCGACCCATTTATGCTGAAAACAGTAATAGCTCTACCATCTACAAAAGCATCAAGGAAATAAAACCAAATAAATTCATCTAAATTTATCCAGTAGTTACAACGCGATGCACGCGAAACGGCAGACCCGGACTCGAATATTCTTTTATGTGCCGTTTCTATGTATTGAATAGTCTACTTAGGGATCCAACAGGTGTTACGCTACCACTTAATCAACATACCACAAATAAAAATATTCCTTTTTAAAGAACATTACGATCACGTACACAGATGGTATGGATATGTAATCTACTAGCTTCTGTCCGCGACTTCCTCCGCAGTAGTTACTTTGGGATAATGCTAATTTTAACTCGCGTCTTCGTTTACGCAAGAGGTGGAAATATCTGTAAATAATAATTACATAAACCACAATTTTGAAACAGTCCTCATTGGTGATCTAATTCTATTAGTCTTAGCGTAATGATATAATAGGGCCTTTACCTATGAAATTGCCGTTCTGCAGTACTGGCCATATCAAATCAAAATAATTTTTGTTTAGATAAGAATTCTAATTTCAAATTAATTTTGTTTAAAAAACATGGAATTCTTTTTCCAGAAGTAGTCCTTTATTTATTGATTAGTGTTACATTTTCATCGCATTTCAATCTTTTTTGTCATCATGGATACGTTAAAACTTCGAGTAATTATGGAATATGAGTACCGTCGTGGCAGCAACGCGGCACAAGAGGCACGCAACATCAACGACGTTCACGGAGCTAACACTACAAACAAATGCACCAACTGTTATTGGTTTGCTCGCTTCCATTCTGGGAATTTCGACCTGAAAAATGAACCTCGCGGTCGTCCGAAGACTTTGGTCGACAATGACTAATTACAGGTGATTGTGGAAGCTGATGATACACAATCTACGGCTGAATTAGCAGCAGCTTTCGACGTTAGCGTCAAAACAATATTGGTCCATTTGCGTCAAATTGGCAAGGTAAAAAAGCTTGACAAATGGGTGCTCCACGAACTCAATGATCGCCAGGGCGAAGTACGCGTCGAGACGTGCCTTGCACTGCTCAACAGACACACAAATTAAGGAGTTTTTAACCGCATTGTTACCTGCGATGAAAAATGGATTCTGTTTGATAACCGCAAGCGCTCAGCAAGTTGCTTGGATCTTGGTTCAGCACCTAAACAATGCCCTAAACGAAAACTTACCCCTAGAAAAGTGATGATCACTGTTTGGTGGTCTAGCACCAGTGTGATTTATCACAGCTTCTTACCAATCGGGGTAAGCATTACTGCAGATGTGTACTGTGAAGAACTGAACACAATGATGTAGAAGCTGGCACATCTCCAATCATTCGCTCGTCTCCGCTGCTCCTGCACGACAACGTGCGACCTCATACTGCACAGCAGACGGTCTCTAAGTTGCAAGAGCCTGAGGTTGGAAGTTCTCCGTCATCCGCCCTACTCACCAGACCTTGCGCCTACAGACTACTATTTTTTCCAGAATTTTGATAACTCTTGGCGGGAAAAAATTTCAGTACCCGAGAGGCAGTACAAAATGCCTTTGAAAAATTTGTTGCCTCCCGTCCAACTGATTTTTTTAAGAAGGGCATCAATAAACTGCCACTGCGTTGGCACAGATGCATTAATTGCATGGGTGATTACTTCGATTAATACAAATAAAAAATACATGAAAAAAAATCGTTTAATATTTTTCATACATAACGGCAATTTCATATGTAAAGCCTAATATATAGCCTTCCTCTATAAATTAGCTATCTAATACTGAAATAATTTTTCAAAGCGGACCAGTAGTTCCTGAGATTAGCGCGTTCAACCAAGCAAATTCTTTAGCTTTGTATTAATATAGACTAGCTTCTGCCCGCGATATCGTGCGCGTGGAATAGTTATGTTTTGACTAACGTTAACAAACGCAGAGAAAGATCTTAAAAGATAAAAAGATTTTGAAACATTTCCTCGGTAGATGAGCTATCTAACACTGAAGGAATTTTTCAAATTGAACCTGTACTTCCTGAGATTAATGCGTTCAACAAGATTAGTTAAAGATTACTACTTTTCTCTCGTACTTAATTCAAGTCGTCATTCAAATTACAATAAATTATGATAGAGTGGACTGATTTAAATGAACCAAAAGGTAAATGTTACTCGAATATATCTTTTATGATTTTCTTGAATAGATTTTACAATTAACGTAGAGTTTTAGAAGTGATACGTGTTCAAACAAACAGACAGTCAGACATTTCAAAAAATGATAAAGATCTTTTTGACCTGGTACCCTCATTGACGTTCCAAACTCGTACTTCCCGATGCTGGCTAGTAGCTCATCCACAACTCTAAAAACTAATGAAGCAGCTACAAATGTAGGGTTTCGCCGGGACCTTCATTATGATTTCGCTGACGTTGTGGAATGGGTTACCCGGCACAGTTTTCTCTCAGAATTATAATATGGGCCTCTTTAAGAAGGGATTGAAAAACACTCTTCAAGACCGGCAATGCAATAGCGATACCCCTTGTATTGCAGGTGTCCGTCCATAGGCGACGGTAACCATTTACCATCAGATGGGCCGTATGCCTATATCCTACCCTTTAGCATAAAAAATTACTTATTCCTAGTACACACCCGCAAACATTTTTTTCTACAAAACGCTAAAGGTTAACACGTTACATTTACATTGTTATTATGCGTAGAAGAAGATTTAACTCGGACGAACTCGCCAGCGATTACCAGTGTATTCTAAATTACTAATTCGTAACAAATCGTTTGAGACACAATTAAAAACCTTATCAAGCCCACTGACAAATGTCTCAATTGACTGATCATTACGACCCAGGTGTCGACTAAACGGACCGTAAACTAGTGCAATAAAATAATAAAAAAACCTTTTATTTGTAAATCATCCCTTCAAGTTTCCGCCCTCGAGTGGTACGCTGTTTCCAACCCCTAATCTACCTGATTAAATACTTCTGATAAGCCGACCACAGGGACGAATGCCCAACAGTCGGCGATATGTCCCGAGATAATGCATAATTTTTCAATGATCTCGTCTATATTCGGATCGATTTATTGGTTCTGATAGTCTTTATAAATGGGTGGTTAGCGTAAACGATGTTTTTTTAGATATTTCGTATTAATAATTACTTGGGATTGTATAATAAAATATTAATAACACACTTAATTGGTACGAAATGAAGGAAAAAAATCGAGGTAGTTAAAAGGACTGCCGCTTGAAGTAGAAACTTGAAACCATGGAATAACTGTGCACTTTTTGAATTTCTAAATCATTTAATTCTGGATTATTTAAATTTAATATTTTATAAAATTAAGTTATTATATATTAGTGTGGTTTTCACATGTATATTTGCACTCCAGCAATATTTTCTTCTTCTCTTTCTGTTCCGTAGACTCTTGGTTAACCTCTTTTTTGTTTTCGTTTTTTTTTTTTATGTAATAATAGCAATAGTTATATTCATTCTTATACATCGTATTAATTAAGAGAAATGATTTTAACGTTTTCGTAACGCTCTCCTGACGCATTCATCAGCTATTGGTAGTCAAGCGTGCCCTAAGTCAAGCATGCATACATATTCGTACAGCCACGCTGAAACTACTGGCTTCAGCATGAATGGGTCGCCTCACCCAGGGTAGTACCATCCTCTCACAGAAAACCGGTGTGAAGTAACAGTGTTTGCATTATTGCGTTTCATTTGGTCAGTGAGAGCGCCGGAAGCCCTCTTCTCCTCACCTTCCCGCTCTCATCTTCCCCCCCCCCCCCCCCCCTAACACAGCCTGGAAGCGCACCTGCGACTCCCCTGGAGTTGCAAGTGTCTATTGACGGCGATGACCACTTAACATCAGATGACCCACCTGTTGGTTTGCCTCCTGTACTATAAAAAAAGAAGTTTACTTTAAAAAAAAACCTCAGTCTAAACGATTTATTATTCGTTTCATAATCTCCTCGGACAATAAATCAAATTTAACTAACCACAAGGGTAATAACGTTTTTAAAATACTTAAAAACATAACGCATTATCGAAACGAGTCTTGTAATGTTCACATTAGTGCATATAGTCGTGGAAGCGAAGCGAGCTAGTTGCGCAACAGTCGCGTAACACGTGGAAGTCGAGATTTTACTCGGCACAGCTGTTTATAGACGCAGCTAGCATTAATCTATAAGGCTTACCATTCACCGTGCTACTAATAAACGTGTATTTTTTAACATATTCAAAATAGAAAGATCTGTGTTTGACCCGTATGTGTATGTTTCTATGCGCAATCTCAATCGGATTACTAGTTTTTGAAAAGATCGAATTTTTTTAGAGATTTGACTGGGATGGGTTTTGATTTTGGATACTTACTTTCTCAGGGAATGTTATAGTAGGTAATTATTTTAGTTGGATCTTACATTGTTTATTAAATTAAGGTAAAATATGTTGTTAAATAAAGTAACTTAAAAGTATTATTTTACATTTTAACAATTTTATTTACTTGTTGTGTTAAAAAAAAATCCGAGATGAAAATTGAATGAATCAATATAATATATTGAGCAAAAATAATGATAGTATTTAAAAAAGATTATTAAAAAATAAATCCAAAACCATTGTAACCTATCCTTACTTAATATTATAAATACGAATATCAATTTCTTTGCTAGTTACGCTTTCACTCGTTAACTACTCGATTAATTCTCGGAATTTTGCATATTCGCTAGGTTTTTTTTTTAGAACTGACTACGCTATTGACCCAGCAAGGTCTTAACAGCTTCACCGAACTACTAAGGCGAGCGCTTAAGGCACTCAGCCGATTTTATTTGACAACTAGCTCAATGGTGCACGACACACCTCGGCTTGGGCTGTTGTCTGATACATGCAATTCGCGACCTATGTGAGCTAACCTAAGCTAAATTAACTATCTATACATATATGAGTTGTTGAAACATATATGTGTACCAAGCATACATACCTCAATAACTCTCAGGATAAGGGAAAAAACCCATCCACTTTCATGTCTAAGCGTGTATGCCTGCACGTGTGTGGAGGTGATATGTGTATATATGGTTGCAGTGATGTAAAATACGCTAGGGTTATACAGAAAAACAGATAGGGTACCTATTATTCAGAAAAAAAGGGCTGTTCATCTACATTAACGCAAGTTAAACTACGGGAAAATCTAGTATGTATAATAAAAACCTCATTTCTAATATACATACGTGAAAAACTTTATTAATAAACTAAACAAATATTAAGATTGTAGCTTTGATTTAAAATAATTATATTGTGATTAGATAAATCTTACAGTGAATAGTAAGTTTTACAATAATCACAACTCGAAGCTGTCTAGAGTGAGCCACTAGCATACTTCCTACAATCAAGATATATTTACCACTGCATTTTTAACAAAAAACTACAAACTATGATTTATATTGATATACTTGGGAACGGAAAAACGATGAGAGACCTTTGAACCTACATATCCATAGCGTATACTCCATAGATATGCAAGTGTGGGTCCATATATATAAAATCGGCAGAGCGCCCTAAGCGCTCTCCTTAGTAGTCCGGTGAAGTTCGAAAAAAAGTCCATATACTACTTTTTTTTAACGAAATTAAGAAGGTTCACTGTTGACAGGATACGCCAAGAAAGACATATTATCATCCTTAATTTGTAGTCCGGTGAAGCTGTAAAGGCCTTGAAGTCCAATAGCGTAGTCAGTTCGAAAAAAATATTTAAAAAATCACTATTTTAAATTGGTAACACTATCAGCTGACGATGATTTAAATTGGCACCTAAGTAAGACATATAGTTAGGGGTGATTTATTAATCACTTAAGGATAATTTTGGCTATTTTCTCTCGGGACATTTATATAATTAATTATCCTTTATAGCAGTTTCATATATAAAAAAATCAAGTTTTTTAAAAAGTTTTTTTTAGCAAGTAATCCTCTATTAGATTATTACTTCCATTGACGAGTAGGTAAGTAAGGTAAGATATGACACTTCATGGTTTCTTTCAACATATAAAATAATTGAATTAAAACAAATACTAACAAACAACCAAGAAAATCTAATTAAAGTTTGTTATAGAATTTCAAAAGTATAGCTACAAACATATATATAAAATAATAAACCAAAGTGCAATGACCGGTGTCATAAGTTACAATGGGCGACCCGAAGTTAATAACTGTTGATAGTAAAACGGACAATAAACCCTTTTGTTTGATCCTGACGTTCCACGGTCCCTTTCAAATGAAAGTGAAATCACCCGACGGTCATTAACACTGTGCTTTAACATAGACGCGTAGAGGATTGTTTATAATTTTAGTATTTTTCTAACTAATTAGGTCAAATATTAAGCTCCTTTTTTTTAATTGATTTAGAACAAGAATCGATTGCAGATTGTCCTCTAGCATTATTACTACTGTTTTCATAGTCACCTGGTATAGGTGGAAGTTCTAATCCATGCTCCATGGTATACTTGCCTACTCACTTCACTTGTGCACAATAACCGAACTCTATTACGTACAACACCACTAACATTACAAAATATAAAGCCAAATAACACAAGGTTATCAATAAAATATAAAAAGCACTAGAATCCATTCCAAGATCCCGCCAAAAAACTCAAAAGTACAAGTTATTGACGTGTCCGGAAAACGCGTTGATAGACGTAGGTTGGAATCCTAACGAAGGACCTTTGGGTGAAGAAATACATCCTGAAAAAACAAGTTAAAAGTTCGGCACTAAGTTTTTTTTTCCGAACTGACTACGCTATTGACCTAGCAAGGTCTTAACAGCTTCACCGAACTACTAAGGCGAGAGCTTAAGGCACTCAGCTGATTTTATTTGGGCAACTAGCTCAAGGGTACACGGCACACCTCGGCTTGGCTGTTGCTTGTTACATGCAAACTCGCGACCTATCTTAGCTAACCTAGTCAACTATTCATATATGTTTAAGTTGTTGAGACGCATATACGTACCAAGCATACACGCCTCAACAACCCCTCCATATATTTATTATCGGGAAATTAGAGTTTTTTCAGTTCGATAAGGGAAAAAAAATAAAACCCTTCCATTTCCATGTGTAAGCGTGTAGGCGTGCACGTGTGTGGAGGTGACCGTGTAGTGTTGTAGCAGTGATGTAAATTTTTGTGTCACTGTATCGCGCAAGACGGCAGCAAGCATCTATAAGTTTGTTCCGGCAACTACACTTGACAACCAGTTTCCTTCTAGGTCTTACGTTTTTACCAATTAATAGCATACTAGCCTCAGCCCGCAACTTTGTCCGCGGGGAATAATTACTTTGGGCTACCACGCAGCGGAAACACTCAAGAGGAAAATAACCGCGATTTTGAGACATTCCTTATTGGTGTTCTAGTCGTATTGGTGTTAGCGTGATGATATATAACATTTCTCGATAAATGAGCTATGTAACACTGAAAGATTTTTTTAAATCGGACCAATAATTCCTGAGATTACACCCTACAACTTCACAAATTCACAAACTTTACCTCTTTATAATACTATACTAGTATAGATAAAGTATAAAGGTTGCCTGAGATCATATATATTATATATTACGTGACACACAATGTGACAATGTGTACAATGTGACACTTAAAACCTGTCATTTTTGTTACAAAATGAAGTAAGTGCGCCACAAAATATTTTATATATTTATACTCGTAATCTGACAATGAGTAACACAATGATATTTGTAATATACTTCTATTATTTATTAGAAAGTGTTTACAGTGCGAGTTAAGTAACAAAAAACTGTCCAACTGTATCTATGTATATTAATAGCTCGATTATTCTGTTTGAATGTTTGTTTTTTTTTCGGTTTTTGTGATAAGTATCCCTAACTATACTATTCATATGTCTGTACTTTTTAGATTAAAAAAAAAAATTACAGCTATCAAGGAATAAGTAATTTCAATCATTTTTACTGATAAAGTACTATGTTCATGGTAAAACCTAAGCAAGAAAATCATACAGCATATCTTCGAGTAACATTTAGTCTTTGTTTCATTAAAAGCGGTTCACTCTATCAAAAGTTATTGTAATTTTAACGACGACGCGGCGTAAGTACGTGAGAAAAGTAGATAAGTAAATGGACTTAATACATTCAGGTCACTCTATTAGCCACTGTTTTTTAGATAAGGTCCCGCCGACGAAGTCGCGGACACAGCTATTAAATATGTTCGTGAATTCGCTTGTTACAATTTCACTTCTTAAGTACTAAACAGAACATCATAAAATTTTGTACACACGTTGTAAGGAGTACAGAAAAAGACAGGGTATTTTACGTTCGGAAAAAAGTACTGTTCCCAACGAATATGCCCACATTAACGCGAACGAAGCAGCAAGCAAAAGCTAATAGTCTATACATAATACTTCCTGGCTTTGTGCAATCACTCCGGATTAATCCAATAACTTTTATTACTGCGCTTAAAGTTGTCTTTAACATTACTCCATAGTTTAATAAGTTTCTATTATACTAGGTGAAAGGCTCGACGCCCACAGTATTCTAGGATATGATACTTCGTGGTCACATTTAACATATAAAATAATAATATTAAAACAAATACTAATAAACAAACAAGAAAACCTAAATTAAAATCGGTTCTAAGACTTACAAAACTATAGCGATAAACATGTAAATAAAATAATAAGCCTAATTGCAATGAACGCTGCCAAAACTTACAATGGGCAACCCGGAGTTAATAACTTTCGATATTAAAACGGGCAATAAACCCTTTTGTTCTGTTCCTAACGCTCACATGTTCCCTTTCAAATGAAAATGAAATCACCCGGCGGTCATTGACACTGTGCTTTATCATAGACGCGGGGAGGATTATGTATATTTTTTATATTTTTCTATATAATTAGGTCAAATATTAAGCACCTATTTTTAATTGATTTAAAACAAGAGTCAAGTGCAGAACGTCCTACAGAACTATTGCTACTGTGTAAACAGTTACCTGGTATATAAAGCTTAGGAGTTTATGTGTATACGTTATTTTTATTACTAATTAGGTTATCTCGATGATTCTTAGCTATAGTTGTATTAAGCAGGTAGCGCTGTTCTCAAAATCGATTTTATGGAACGATGTTCCTTAACGCGGCTTAGTGGTAGTGCGATTTAGTAGAAATCATCATATAACGAATATGCTGTGTGTATATCGAGCCTAATACAAGTATAATTTGTGTATCACCGTATCGCGCAAGCAACGCACTCAAAGGCTCACTACCGAGGGGTCGAACCTAGGCTTGAGCCGCTGCCGTGGGCGGCCTAATCGGGTAAAACACTGCATCGGCCGGGAATCGAACCCGGGCCGCCCGCGTGGCAGGTGAGCATTCTACCACTGAACCACAGATGCTTGTGCCTAATACAAGAAAAAGAGCATACGAACCAGTAAGTGCGCAGCTGGGTGCATAACTCTCTCTCTCTCTCTCTTAATTTTTGTTTTTATAACTGAATTCATTTTTTACTTTTTTCATCGATTGTTGTTTTTTTGTCTTTTTTAAAGGTTAAATATTTATTCTAACCTATATATTTTTCATACATTTTATAGTAGTGTACACTGTATCAAATTAATAACGCGTTTTAATTTTCAGTTGAGAAAGTTCTTTTTTAAATGTTATTTTAGTATTAATTATATCCATAATTATAAATAAATAAATACTTTAGTCTTTTATATGTTACTAGCGTCTGCACACGAATTCGTTCACGTGGAATAGACACTTTAGGCTAACGCTAACATGCAGCGGAAGCTCTCAACAGAAAAAATCCCGATTTTTAAACATTCCACATTGGTGCTCCGCTCCTATTCACCTTACTGTGATGATATATAGCCTATTACCATTCTCGATAAATAAGCTATATAACATTGAAAGAATTCTTCAAATCGGACCAGTAGTTTCTGAGATTACCCACTACAACTTCACAACGTCACAAACTCACAAATTTTACATCTTTATAATATTAGTAGAGATTTTGGTAACATAACTCCACGATAAAGTACAGAATAGTCCAAAAAATACAACGGCGACTGTCGGTATTACGTACCAACGGCTGTCGTCGCCATCAGGCCGACCTACAAAAGTGCCTCTTTATGTTTCATTCCTTCCCTTAGGTTCCGAAGAAGCCAGTTTAGGAATCCCTGGTATACGTGTTTACTCGCATAGTTTTGCAGTTGATAGGAGAAGATGTGATGAGGTTATATATTTAAAACATTCACAAAATATGTAAAACGGTCAATAAACAGAAATAAACTATAACCATGTCAATATATTTCAAAATGAGCTTTATCCAATTTTAAATTGTTCATACAACGTGTTTAATTTTATAAAGATTTCCAGTTTTTATATTAATACCAGTGGTACTTGGCGACGTTGTCCCACCCTGATTATAAAAAAGCCTATTATCCAACCGCAGCGCCGTCTACCGGGTCCAATTGTGAATCTAAGCCATTTTAGGATCTACTGGAATACGCACACAAAATTTCATCAAAATCGGTCCAACCGTTTAGGAGTTCAGTGACATACACACGCACAGAAGAAATTTATATATAAAAGACTAGCCCCTGCACACGACTTCGTTTGCGGGGAATAGTTACTTTGAGCTAACTCTAACACGCAGCGGAAGCTCTCAAGAGGAAGAAAACCCTGATTTTGAAATGTAGAATACATTGTTGCTCCGCTCCTATATGTGATCATGTATAGCCTATAACCTTTCTCGATAAATGAGCTGTATATTACTGAAAGAATTTTTCAAATCAGACCAGTAGTTTCTGAGATTACCCCCTACAACGTCACGACTCACAACGTCACAAACTCACAAACTTTACCTCTTTATAATATTAGTATAGAAAATATTAGGACCGGCTCAAACTAGATATAGCTCATATTGAAATGTTACGACTCGTCTGATTACACTACCATATCCATTAGTTTTGTTGTTAGAAATATGAATAAATAAAACATCTTCATACAAAAGAACGAGTAAGCATTTTTGATCGAATATTAAGAGTTGAGTAATATCTTACCCAAATGTAAAGTGACTTGCCAGTTGCGATTCTATGAAAGTTCATACGATTGCTAAACGTAACTTTCATATTAACAAAGTTTATATGAAATAATTAACACCTATGACTTTTTGTTCTGATAACGGTTACTCTATACAATATTGATTATAAGTTTTAGCATGTAGCCAAAATATCATTTACAGTTAAATAATGACGTAGCCCGAGATGATAATGATACTTGGAAATTAGGGAACAATCCAGTAGGTAGTTAACTTAGGTGATAGAATCTAATCAGGGTGGAAAGGTTAAGCTGAATCTCACTGAATCCAACGTGGGACAGAGAGGGGGTTATGACAAATATCATGTAATTTTTAAAAACAATTTAATTTAAAAGAAATATGTTTCTGAACTAAAATTTGTCGAAATGTGTCACATTTTTTCACTCCTCTGGTGTTGTTGGAGTCAATGGTGATCACTTAACATCAGATGACCCACTTGTTAACTTGAATTCTATGATATAAAAAAATACTTGAGAGTCAGACCCTTTTCAATTTAGCGTGTTTACCATTTTAAGTTAATTCGTCATCGTGAGATTGTGGTCATACACTGAAACCTATGAAGAATAAAAGAAAGGTTTACGAGTTTCAGCATTCAATTAAAATATCACCTGATATAAATTAAAGATGTGGTCCGGGATTGTAGTGATATTTTAAAAGATCTGGCTCTCAAATGTAACTGCCAAAACACGTACAGGTTCTTAGGCAAGCAACATGGTCGTTGCCGAAGACACCGTTCGGTACCCGCGTATTTCTCTCAATTTTTGCGCATTTCGTAGCACACAAACGTAAGAGGTGCTGACGGACTCAACTCACAACGGGGAGCCTCGTAGGCGGTCATGGCACTCACAAGCCTTGTGTACAGAACGGCGGCAGGCCGTACACAAAGCGGGGCTCGAACCACCTACGCCCGTCCAAAGCGAGGTCCAGATATTTTATCCAGCTCCCCACACCAGTACAGACGCCACCCATCATTATGTTGGTCCCAAGGCGACCCCTGCTGACCAAGCCCCAAGCTGACCAATCCCTGCCCTGGGCTACGACTAGGGTGTCGACCGCGTAACATATAAAACGCATTTCTGATGGGAATGCGTCACGGTGCACCCAGTCGTAGCCCAGGTTCCACAACAGTGAACTCGACTCTTTTTAAAATCACAGCAGTTGACAAATGTCAATCCATCGAATTGAAATAAAAGTAGCCATAAAGGTTCTCAAACACTGCTCAAAATTACAAAAACCATAATTGGTTCAATGAAAGTACACTTGACAGCAAACTTCTCCTAGGCTTGGCTAACTTATCATTTAAGACCACGACCATATTTTATATCAGATTAGATTGTAGTCAAACGCTAAAACCTCTTTAGTACAGAATTACAATTACTAAAGAACTAACACATTTCAACGTCATAAAAGAGAAAGAGATGCAGTATTTGGATCTGTAGCACGCACTAATGAATGCGATTTTACAACTCGGCTTTCATTAACATTAAAATATGCTAACCTTGAACACAATTCCAGTTTTATCTGAGCTTAATGTAGATGACCATGAACGGTACTGACCTTATAACAATTAAATAATTAAAATCTTTCAAAAAATGTCCTTATTCCATAAAATATGAAATTAATTCAAATGCTAAAAGATTATTCTTAGTTAATTCAACTTCTACGATCGACCGATGATACGAAATATTTTATCACCTTCATATAAAAAAGAGAAAATAAAATTAGGTGTTCATTTTAATATGAACTGTTACACAATGTCAATTATTGCATACGAGAGACCATGTTTTATAGGTCATTGCAACAGTAAATTTTCTTCAACCGAATGTCAATTAAAGTTCCTTTATATTTTTTAATACTTAGGTTTAATTTTTACTCTTAACAGGAAGAGTGTACGGATATTTTTTGTCTATTACACATGTTAAGTACTTAATCACAATCTCACTCGATTTTCAAAACGTTTACACACTAAGTCTAGAGTAGACTAACTCTTAAGTGCTGTTGCTAGAATACTCTTAGAATGCTTGGCGATATTTTGTTATTGATTAAAGTAAATTTAAAATGATTGTATTGACCTTTATTTTTGTTTTAAACGTGTTTGATTCTCTTTACAGGAAATATATCAAAATGGCCAACTTCTCCGAGCCTACTTAAAAAATTCGTTATTAACTAGCAATTACCCTGGACTTCGTGTATCTTTGTGTCCTTATGAAAGACATTCGCAAGAAACACTTTTTCTAAAATAAATGCAGCCTAAATTAGTCCTTATAAGATTATATATCTGTCAGAGAAAATCCCGTCAAAACCGGACAAACCGTTTTGGAGATTAGCCGGAATAGACAGATAGACAAAAAATTTTAAAGATCGTTTTCTGTTTAAGTACTCCATTTACTAAAAAGCTGTTATTTTAATATTACAAATAGACATTTGTATTTGTAGCTGTTAGAGCCACGCTGAAGCTATTATTGATTACAGCATGATTGGGTCCGCTCGACCGGGGTAGTACCTTTCACAAAAACACCAACGTGAAGTAATAGTGCTTGTAGCGTTTCGTTTGATCAGTGAGAGTGCTGGATACCCACCTCGCTTCTTCCTCTCCACTTCCCCTCTGCCTTTCTCCAAACACAGGATGTTAACGCACTTGCGATACCTCTAATGTTGTAAGTGTCTATGGACGGTGGTGATCACTTAGCATCATGTAGCCCATCTGTTCATTTGCCTTCTATGACATAAGATAAAAAAAATCAGACACTCCAATTTTGTTTATATAGATCATTTATTTAACTTATTTATTCGAGATGTTTCATTCTTACTACTTTCGAAATTAAAAAATCAACCTTAAAATAATGCTTTATTGTTCCACTCTATTAGAGGTTCGGCATCTATGTCGCCTACTTCATTATAACTGGGTTTTGAAACATAAATTCAAACATGAACTGAAATATTATGGCTTAAGTAACCATCGTGAAGTAAATGCACATGCCATAATACAACCAGCAATTATCCAAGTCGTGCGTCGATGGATCGCGAAATTATTCTTCTTTAACTTGTAGGAACTCCGTTTTCATGTTTACGTGCGAGTAACCTTTTTACTGCGACTCTTACTACGCGTTATAAAAATATATTACAAAATGTCAAATGGAAAGACTTCTGTTTTTTCGCATTGTTATGAGCTACGAAGCTTTCATTGCTAATTTATATTGTGAGTGTACAATTAAAGGTTTTCCTAAAAACTCTTTTATTCCCAACTAGCTCTTATTCGCGGCATCGTTCGCGTTAGTTGGACCGATCCCACGGGATCAGTACTTTTTGATGTGGGATATCTATAGGCGGATAGTAAACTGATTGTTGGCGTGGCGACGCAAAACACGAACGTTGCACTATTTACGAAATACTCAAAAATATTTGCAACCCTATCTTCTAGGCCAGTTGTTCTCCTATTGTTATGTGGCACGCGCCGACGACCTAGCGCCCTTTGATAAAGGCCGCTAAACACACCGCGCCAGCGCTTAGTTGAATTTTTATATTTAATAAAAATGATTATTTATGTTATAAAATAAATAAACAGTCATTATTTTATGGAACTAATTTGTTATTATTTTTAGCTTTATCTTTTCATTATGCCATAACTGATTCCTGTCGTAATCTGTTATTTTATGCATATAAGTTATATAAAACAATTTTGATGTTTCACATCTGCCAGGCATTTTGTGACAACTTAATTTTTTTTTGATAAATGGAGTCATATGTTATTTTCTGTGCCCCATAATAATATGTATACTAAACTCAACGGTCATCGGATTGAGTAGTTATTGTCTAAAAGCTTGGAAGGGTGACTGCCTGGGACCACCACGTCATGTTAGCTAACTATGTCGTGTAAAGTAAATAAATAAATAGAAATACCAGTTCTCGTCCTATTACCAAAGTTAAGCAACGTCGGGCGCGATAAATACTTGGATGGGTGACCGCATGAGAACACTGCGTGTGTTGGTTTTTTGTTGTTTAAATTTAAGTTAAAATATAAAAGTTTCACTTCTGTGTATGTGTTTTTACGACACACCTGTTTTTTATGTGTTACCTCAGGACTTTATCATATACAAATTAACTTCGACAAATATTTTTTATTGAAAAGAAGATAATTTCAGTGAGGTATCATTTTTATTTCATTAACATTGCTACATCGTTTTCGAATATGCACCAGGGAATTTCTAAAAATTAGAAATTTATTTTAGGGAATAATTTAAGGAATAATTTAATTTTAATAAATTTTAGGGAATTTCTAAAACTTAAAAATAGAAATTTCTAATCGATTTTTAGAAATTCCCTGGTGGATATTCGGAATCGATGTAGCAATGTTAATGAAATAAAAATGGTACCTCACTGAAATTATCTTCTTTTCAATAAAAAATATTCAATTGTGTTATATATTCAATTGTTTATATTCAATTGTGTAGTAATTAAGATACTGATATGTTTATGATAATCTAAGGCTAGATAAGAACCTACCTGACACAGACCAAAGACGTACTGTTGAGTTTTTTTAGAGTTGTTTTTTTAATCGATTTTTTTTTTGTTGCAATTTTTCGAGAAGCCTGTATGAAGTCAATAAACGAGTCAAGTACCGCGAATTACATCCACACGATCATAGCAGCGCAAAAAAACGCACCAAGGTATATCAGGTCGTGTAGTTTTCCAATTAAAATCGATACAATTTCGATTGCGATACGTTCTTACCCAACAGATGTGGGCGATATATGTTTAAAAATTTAAAACACTGAACTAAATGATATTTTGTATGTATAACAAGTTAGTAAGACCTTGTTTGGAATGCGTACTTTCATTTTTAACAAGTGCTTTAATTTAGTTTTAACGTAAATCGATGTTGTACAACATCGGTGTTATTAATGTACTTATTGAATACTTGGTTTTTTTTTTCTCGAACTGACTACGCTATTGACCTAGCAAGGTCTTTACAGCTTCACCGGACTACTAAGGCGAGCGCTTAAGGCACTCAGCCGATTTTATTTTTGGTAACTAGCTCAAGGGTGCTCGGCACAACTCGGCTTGGCCGTTACCTCGAAAAATCCCGATCTGTCCTAGCTAAACTATGCTAAGCTATACATGTATCCATTTTTGGATCATGCAATTAAAATTGCATGATACAAAAACACAACATGTGAATCGGAAAGAGATAAACTAAATCTACTCGATTCAGTTCGATAAGGGAAACAAAGTTAACAAAAACAACCCTTCCACCAGATTTTTTTTTTATTGTAGCACGGCAAAATGACTGCACTATGCCTGATGGTAAGCACAGTGCAATCCAAAAATATTAGCGACCACCGATTGACACACTATCCATCGCCGTTCGTCACTATCATGCCGGCCTGCAAAAAGATGGATATGCACAGACTGATCCCGAAACGCGACCTGCAGAAGCGAATCACTATTACGGGCTTTTTCACCATATACATGGTGGTTGCGACCCAGTCGGGCTGTAAGACCCTACCACCCCGCAAGATATATAAGGTGCATGTCTGATTAGCTATGTATGTGTGAAATCGATGTAGTGGTGTGTTGAACTGTATCGCGATAGTAAAATCTTTGCGACCACCCGAGTGGCCTCGAACAAAGACCCTACCAAGAAACCGCGAACTATTAGTGTGCGGGACTAACAACGATAGCTCTCTGCCCGTGACGCACGAGACAGGGATTCGCGCGAATGGGGCCCTGTTTAGGGTCATTAGCGACCTCATCGTACGCGGAGATCTCTGAGATCTCGTGGAAGACTAGGAGCTGGGCAGACCAGTCCATGCCAGATAGAGTAGAGGAGACTGCGGTGGCTGCCTGTGAAGGCTTAACCGCCTGAGGGCGAGGAATAGGCTGAGGCGTGATCTTGGGTGCCCACGGGGCCTGAGGGGCACGCGCGGGGCGGAGGGGTGCGCTAGGCGCGGGTACGGGCGCTACCGGCGCACGAGATGTGCTCGGCAGGCTCGGGAAGGCCTCTCTAGAGTTGAGAGGCGGAGGTCGGGGACGAACGGGAGCGGCGGGTGCCCTGGACGGGGAGACCTGCCTGCGATCGCGAGGGCGACGAGTGCGGGGGGCGCGGGGGCATCCGCGATAGTTCGCGGTGTGCCCGGTCGCGCCGCAAAGGACACAGCTGGGAGGCTCGGAGGAGGTCGGGGTGCGGATACACTCCCTAGTGGAGTGATCTCCGAGGCATTTTACACACCTGGGACGCAGGTGGCAATTGCGGGTGGAATATCCGTACACCTGACAGTTGTGACACGGTGAGGGTACGAACGTTTTGCGCGGGGGCCCAACGGTAATACCGGTGAGGCCGCACAGAGAAGAGCGAGAGAAGATAGCCTGCCCTTCTCTAGTGCGGTCTAGAATAACCAACACTAGATTATAGGGAGCTTTCGTGCGGCGGTGGTACATTCTATGTACCTCTCTGATGGGCAAATCTCGCGACTTAAGGTCGGAAGAGATTTCCTCAATCGGGATCTCGACTGCGACTCTGCGGAGGACTGCTCGCAGCGGACGCTCGTCTTCGAGCGCGTGGGTGAAATAACCGAACTTCTTTTCTGTGAGAAAAGAAGTCAGTCGGCGGTGATCGTCGGTGGTAGGGACTTTCACTTTGATACCGGCAACAGTGTTGACGGCAGAAGTGAAGAAAATTTTCCGCGAGTGTAGACTCGCGGAAATCGCGCCCCAAGACGTCTTGTCTTGAATCGTAACGGGCGGAGGTGGGCGAGGCTTCTTAATCGAAGCACGGCCGGCGTGGCTAGACACCGAGGCGGTGCTAGCCTTTCAACCGAGTTCCGGTTGCACGGAACCGGTCGGAGACACGGGACGGTAAGAACCGGCTTTCCGGCCATGTGTAACGGTAATAAAACCGTCATCGGAGGACTTGACTGCCGGTATGGACGGATCAACGTCCATATCCGAGTCTGGGAGTGAGCGAGACAGAGAATCTACGCTTTCGTCAATCGGAAGTGGCGAAAAAGAATTCGCTACTGCGACATTGACGGAGGACTTGGAGGAGGGCTGCGCGGTCGGCTTCTTGGCCTTGGGCTTCCTATCCGAGACAGGGGTGCGTGAGCGGCCGGACTCACTGTCGGAATCTACCTCCCGAGTGGGACCCGGAGGGGTAGGAGTTCCTTTAGAACGAACTTGTGCCTCAAATAATTTCGTTTAAAGAAGCCAAAAACAACCTAAGATTTTTGCCATAGAGACGGTTCTTACTCTATTCATTGCGCTGTAACTTGCAATTAGGTGGCGTTGTAGCATATTAACTCATAAAACATTTAAATATCCGTTATGAATTACTTAAATATTATCTGTGGTGATGAATAAAGAATAAAAAAAAATCTCTTTTGAATACCATGAGTGATGATTCTAAAATACACGACACAACATAATTAAATATAAAATTAAGTTAAACTCGTGAATTATGTAAAGCGTGTTACAAATACAAACATAATTATACATTTATATAAAGTTTCCTTTTCGATTAAGTACTTAATGTGTAAATAATCATCCAATTTGTATTTAATGGTGTCCCATAGACGCATGTTACGTCACGTTTAACGCTCTGTTTGTTTTACATGATGTCAGTGAAAGTTCCAGAGATTTCTATGATCTATAAATGACCTCATCTATCTCTGTAACGATGTGTCACATCGTAGTATCTGGGTTTGTATCCAACATTAGTTTTAAAAGTTCAGTAAAATAGAAATTAGTGGTTATAATATTGCCGTGGTCGAGTGATTTAACTGGTGGCATATCCAATCTATATGCAAAGGTTCGGACCCCGGCATATACTAACGATTTATTTGAAATTCACCTATCATTGTCATAAAACCAAGTCATCCACAACGTCTGTCTGTCTGTATGACTTTTTTTTTATAAACTCAAAGAACGATTTTCATGCGGTTTTCACCAGTAGATAATGTGACTCATGAGGAAGGTTTAGGTCTATAATTTGTTAAGGCTTTTTTTCTCATGACGGAAACACGTCCGCTGGGTCCAGTAGTGTTTACCAATCTAAGTTGGTAGCACTATTGGCTTCCGGGAATGGAAAACCTCGTGAAACTCTGGTTTTTCTTGTAGTATTACCGTGTTGGAAAGTATAGAACTGTGGACATATCGGAGTTTGAAACCACGTATATGTCGTGAGCTGACTCGGTGATTATATTTTCCTTCGGGAAGACACCCATGGTTCTGCGTCAAGTTTCTATATGTTAAGTATAAGTTCTATATGTTATCTATAATGTTTTCTTCGTGAAAAGCTATGAATCATGCTTTTTTTCTCGAACTGACTACGCCATTGACCTAGAAAGGTCTTAACAGCTTCACCGGACTACTAAGGCGAGTGCTTAAGGCACTCAGCCGATTTTATTTTGGCAACCAGCTCAAGGGTGCACGGCACACCTCGGCTTGGCTGTTGACTGTTTGCATGCAATTCACGACCTATCTGAGCTAACTAAACAACATGTTCATACATATATGAGTTATTGAAACATATATGTGTACCAAGCATATACGCCTCAACAACTCCTCCATATATTTATTATCGGAAAATTGAGAATTTTTCAGTTCGATAAGGGAAAAAAAGTAAACCCTTCCACTTTCATGTGTAAGCGTGTAGACGTGCACGTGTGTGGGGATGATCGTGTAGTGTTGTAGCAGTGACGTGTATTTTGTGTGTCACCGTATCGCGCAAACAACGCATTCTAGGCTTGAGCCGCTGCCGTGGAAAGCCTAATCGGGTAACGAATCATGCGCTAGGAATCAAACCTATGTTGATCGAGACGCTGTCCAAACACACTATTCACTGAGAAAGCATCGCCTTTTTTGTTTATATTTGCAGATAGTAAAAAAAATTTTTTTCTCATAATTTATACTATTATACACAAAATCCAAACATCATATAATTCATATTTACATATTCAAAACTGAATAATAAATCGATAATTCATTTTAGTTATTATGTAAGCAAAAACACCAATCACGGCTTGTGACGTCACAGCTTCCAATGTTTTTTTTTTTCTCGGACTGACTACACTTTTGGCCTAGCAAGGCCTCAACAGCTTCACCGAAATATTAATTATGGCACTCGGCTGATGAGCATCCGAAATATTTTTCTGATATTTACATGTTTTTAAATGTATATAAAAATATTCATTTATGTCAAATTAGATTATAACCAAAAAATAATACGTGTATATTTCCAATTAAGCTAAATTAGAACCCATCAAATCATTTAAACATAATTGAAGGGCATGATTCAAGAGTTACTTTCTCATTTACAATATGTACTAATCTCATCATCAATGAATTAATTAAAACCTATTTGGCTACTTTTGTCTATAAAAAAGTGGTATAAGAACGGTAGTGAAAACTAAAAATAATATTTTCCCTCTTACATTTGTGAATTTCGTAAACATACATTCTTTCAGTGGAGTGTAGAACGAAGAAGTACTTGAAATAAAAGTGAATTCTAATATATCCAAAATTAATTAATGTATAGTTAATTGAATTCTTTTCATCTATAATCCGGAATTTGCAAATTGGAATCATAATTCATCATTACTTATTCCAGTAAAAAAAAATCAAACGATATTTCATATATTTTGATGTAATTTTAGTCTCCTTTTTAATCTAAAGTACGCTTTATTTCAAACCATTAGAAGCTTAAGAATTTCTTATTGTCATGAAAGGATAAGAATGAAAGTAATAAACGAACATTTACACAATTTTATTACATCAGCCTCAACTTAAGTACATAAGTACTCTGACAAATACATAATTACTATAACAAAGCAAGTAAAAGCTTAACAAATATTAACAGAATATTAAAACTATGAAAATAGACCGCAGATCACACTTGACGCTACGCGGCCACATAACCAGACTTCATTACCCAATGGAATGGTAACAGCGAATCATATCACAACCTTACTAACGTGAGCGTACAGTAAACCGAAACAAAAAAAAAATTTGCAAATTATTCATACTAAAAAATACTAAAATGATCACATTTTTTGAACTTAGCCTATAAGGTACGGGACTTTTGCTATCAGTCTATTTCAACTCAATGCCAACCGTGGTGGTGGTGTTCCTCTTCCTTCTTGATGTAGAATGGAACGTGGATCTTCACTGGGTAAGGAACTTCCTTTACTAAAGGTACCTGAACCTCCTTGTAGACAGGATAAGGCTTGTCAATTGGTACTTTTACTTCATAAGGAACCTTCTTCTCTACAGTATAAGGTACCTTCTTTATAACTTCATAAGGTTTTGGCACTGGTACTTTCACCGGAACTGGGTAAGGCTTCTCAACTTCCACTTTGTAAGGTTTGTCGACATGCACTTTCACTTCATAAGGCACAGGCTTATGAACGGTTACAGGGTAAGGCTTCTCAACTGGTACTGGGTAGGGCTTAGGGACGTATACGTTGTAGGGCTTGTCGACTGGAACTTTAACTTCATAAGGCACTTTCTTAATAACTTCATATGGTTGGGGTACTTTGACTTCGTATTTCACTGGTACTGGGTATTTCTTTTCTACGGTGTAGGGTTGAGGAACTGGCACTTTAACTTCATAAGGCACTTTCTTCTCAACTGTGTAAGGTGTGGGCACTTTGACCTTGACTTCGTACGGCTTATCGACGGGAACCTTGACTTCATAAGGAACTTTCTTCTCAACGGTGTAAGGTTCGGGAACATAGACTGGGTATTTCACGTACTCCTTAACGGTGACTGGGACTTTCTTTTCAACGGTGTAGGGCTGAGGGACTGGCACTTTAACTTCATAAGGTACTTTCTTTTCAACGGTATAAGGCACGTGTTTCTCGACAGTGTAAGGCACAGGGACTTTCTTGATTACTTCAATTGTTTTAATGTGTTCGTGGTGTTCATGATGACCGTGATCTTCAATGGGCCTCCATTCGCCACCACCTCCGTAACCGCCAGCGTTAGCGAATTCATGTCCATATCCACCGGAGCTCAATCCTTCAGAGCTACCGCCATCATGACCTCCTTCATAACCACCGAGACCTATACCTTCATGACCTCCATAGCCATGCCCTTCATCGCTCCCATAGCCACCGTGTCCGTAATTGCCCAAATCATAAATTCCTCGCTTGTCCTGTTTCTTCTCTTCAGCTGCCTTTGGTGCACCTTTCTCCTCTTTGGCAAAGGCCACCACGGCTAACGATGCCACTAAAACAACCTGTTGACAAAAAATGAATTTGAAGTTATAATATAAGAGACAATATGACAATAATACAGAATAAGGCTAGCGCTTAAATATTTTTTTATTATACCATATAGGATTTATCGTTCCACTACAAACAAATCTTATGTTAAACGATGATATAGTTTAAGTTGGTAAACATTGGTAGATGGTAGAGCCACGGTGAAGCTATTACTGGTTTCAGCATGAATGGGTCGGCTCTCCAGAGGTAGTACCACCTTCTCACAGAAAACCGATGGAAAATAACAGTATTTGCATTGTTGCGTTTCGTTCGGTTAGTGAGAGCACCGAATGTTTTCATTCGCCGAAAGTTGCGACCTAAACAAGGATTCGAACCTACGTCCAATTGAAGCGATGTCTAAACACAATCAACTGAGCCATCATAAAAAAAATCCTGTTATTAAAATTTGATTTGTTGTCTATAAATGCTAAGGCACATATTTTAAATTACAATAAACAAATTAAGTTAACTTTCTAACAATGTCTAGTATTACATAATACAAAATGATGACGGAACGTAGATAAAGATTAAATTCTAAACCCCAGATACATGTGCATCGGTCTACGTTAACTGAATATTGAACGCTAAGTAAAAGTTGATCTAGTTTCCAGCTAACAAATAGTGATATCAAGTTTAGAATACTAAAAAAAACTTTCTAACACCTCACCGGCGTAATAAAAGAGAATTACATTCTCGAGGCATTGTCTCAAAATACCATTGTGACGGCTTGAGTAATAACAACTTCCTAGTTGATTAATTTTTCATAAAAATACTGTCTACGTAATTAGTTACAAACGTTGGGATAATTTCCCAATAGGTTGACATGCACATGAAGTGGCGTTTCGAATTACATGTTTTCGTAATTATAATTGTTTTAAATATTGTGTTACAGGTCTGTGTAATAATATTTTAATGTTATTTGGTGTCAGACAGTGTATTATTTCTTGTATTTGATAGCTGTCGCATGGCTTTATATGTAAAAGTCTATTTTAATGAATTAACAGGCATATTATAGTGCCGAGGTCACATGGAAGCGATTCCGACGTGACTTTAGTTCTATGGGATAGTTACTGTAATACAGATTTCGCTTGGTGTGTAATTAAATACATCAGCACGGATTCATATCCTCAGAATTATTATTATTATATGACAATAAATTAATATACATTATGATCAACATATAAACTTCGGAAAAGTTTTAAAAGAGATATAAAGACTTTTAAAACGAATACAATTAATCAAAAACCAATGTAATCTAATGATTATCTTCTTCTAATTAGCGAGACATAGATACTTTAATACAAACTTTGCTTGGTATGTAATTAAATACATCAATGCGGATTGATGTCTTCAAAGTGATTATAACTATATGAAAATAAATTAATGTACATTATAATCAACATATAAACTTTGGAAATGCTTTAAAAAAGAATATAAAGATTTTTATAACGAATACAATTGATCAAAAACCAATTTATTCTAATGATTACTTTCTTCAAATTAGGGAAACAAATATATTTATAATAAATTATATAATATAAAAATGCGATTTATCTTCAAATACAATTGAATTTCAAATTTTATTATATATAAATGGAAAATACAGCCCACACATATAGTTGTTGAATATAAATAATTGTAAATTTATGCACGGTGCTTATAATGATTAAGAATTCGAAATCTTTTAGTCTGTATTTATAAATAAATAAATACTTTGAGTTTGTTTCCTTATATGACATGAATTTTAATTAAAGAATGTTTTGTTAACTATTTGAATCGATTATTTTAATTACTTTTCGTTCACCATAACTTTACTTCGGACTGCAAAATCAAGCATTCGTTCTGTGATGCTATAACAAATTTTTGAATACAAATATTTCATTTTAGTCGCTATTCAACAATTGCAAATTTTATTCTATAAAACTTCATTTAAATATAACTCAATAAAATTCAACGTTCCAAGATTTTATTGCATTATATAAATTGTGTAATAATTTACAACACGTATTTACCGTATACGTTAAATATATATGCATGAAATATGTGGTTTTAAAAATAAAATCATTGCTCCAATTAACGCAACGAGTTACCAAGGCTTCGAGCTCAATGTCCGGCGATTTGCATATAATTTACACCACCATCCGTTCAGTGAAAGTGAAAAGATTGAGATATGTCACGACCACAGCTTATAGTGACCAGACGGTTAACTTTACGCAAGAAATTAATTAAAATTCTACCTTTTAAATATTTTTTTTATATCCGTATTAAAATAGTATTGTTATTTTTTAACATTAATTATTGATAAGTATTTATGAGAATTACAAAAGAACTATAGAGGTATATATGTAAATACTTCTTACACGTTAGAAACCATATACAATGTGGTAATGTTAAGAGGAAATTTGAAGAATGGAGTATAATAGATGTCTATTGCTGTCGCATTTTACCCAAACTATAAAACAAACGGGAAAGAGACAATTGTATCTAGGACTAATCGTACCTATATAAAATAGAGAGATTATAATTTCATATTCCAATGTTTTCTCCTCGATTGGAGCAATTTTGTTTTTTGTTTTTTATTAATGAGACTGTATGTTGTAAAGTCATTGGGTTATTTTAGTGTTTTTAAAAGGCTATTTGACCTTATACAAAAGAAATCAGCACATAGGAACATGAAAATGATGATATAGATTGTATGGAGTAAAAATAATTACACGAGTTACATTATTCCGATATAAATCTAATAGGTTGTGTTGAATAAATACCATTCGCATTTAATTCTAAGTTTGAATAAGAGTATAAAATTATTAATACGAAGTGAACGAGAGTTTAAAACGCTTGTGGTTTTTTATTAATTTCTTCTATTATCTTCACCATTCGCACCTTTTTTGTATACGTGTAATATGTTGTATACGTAAAAAATCGTATCCGTATTTTTTTTTTAATTCATTTATTTAATTTTATTTTTATCTATGTTGATATGTTGCTATGGTAGATTATTCCGCGTCGTTACACTGAATATTTGGCATTAAGTTTATAACATCTATCTGTCACACTTGATATTGGCGAAATTGCCTACATAGGTAGAGGTCATACCGAAAAAAAAACTATTAACTATTTTAGGTTTAATGGTGTTATTGTTTTTATAGCGGTTGCATTACGATTCTTTATGACTTGAAGCTTGTGGTTTTAGGAACGAATAATTTAAGGTTCTAAATGATTACTAACATATGTTTATGTTACAGTATGACACGAGTCCATTACCTAATAACTTTCATGGGAATTTTATGTTATTTATCTAAATGAATTATGGCTTGTGTATTATTACTACTCAACTGCTATCAATCTATTACCAATTTTAAATTAATTATGTAAAATTTTACTATTGTCGTTTAGACAAAATGGACTAATAAAATTATATGTTATCTAAATATTACTATGTTAAAATTTCCCTATTAGAAGAAGTTTCATCTAGATTTAATACGATATGCATTTCGTAAAAAACTTTGGTACAACTGACGTTATTATAAATGTTATGTTATTAAAGAAATGCATATATGAATTATTTTTACATATGAAGCTTTTTTGGAGTAAGCAATATAATGAAGTACAATTAATTAACATCCATTTTATATTGAACGAAAGTATATTGATTTTCAAATATCAGTCTGAGAAGTTAACATTTTCAAGATAACATCTGCCGGCAAACACTCATAGGAGCGTTCTAAGACGAAAGCAATTAACAATCAGATCCTCTTTTAAGTTAAACTTGTATCATTTTTACATTAAATTAGTTGAGATATTCGGATATTATGTTTTAAAAGACAACAGACTTGTTCTTTAAAAAAACTACTCATGTATTTTTCTAATGTTCACGCCGTGCAAAACTGAATCGCCCTTGCTCACATCCAATCACACCATATGAAGCCGGTCATTGTTCTGTTTACATTAATATAATTGGCATCGTCTCGTTAATAGCCGGTGAATTATTTAATTCAAAATGTAAATTTTATTTCGAAATATACTGTTGCGCCACTATAGACTGCTGAGTTTCAAAAGACCTCGAATGGTAACCGTTCCCCGGTTCTTATTGCCCTTCTAATATGATGTTGCTTAATTTTTTTATTGTTTTATTTATTTTCTTAACTAGATTTTGCCCATGGTTTCTCTCACTTGAATATAGATAATCCTTCGGGTACAGACAGTACTTTTTTCTGTACTCCCGACAATTTATATGCAAAATTTAATAATAATCGGTTGAGTCACTAAGACGTGAAATTATAATAAACAAACAAGCTCAGTATCGCAGTTATAATACTAAGGATTATATTATAATGAACTAGCAAACTCGGTGGACGTTCTCCCGCCCTGATAATAAAAAAAACCTTATCTTATCTACCGGTGAAAATCGCATCAAAATCCATTCAGTAGTTTTTGAGTTTATCGCGAACAGACAGACAGACAAACAGACAAACGTGTCAGAGGACTTTCCTTTATAATTTGTATTGATAATCTTGTAAAATGCTATCTATGACTGTAAAAAAAAAAAAAATTATATCTCATATTTTATTGGACAAATGGAATCAGATAAACAATTGCAAGTAATTAAACACATATAAATTAGATTGGCGTATATGTTTTTTCTCATTAATTATGACTGTGTAAGGTATTTTATGACAATTTTCTATGAGGTATAAGATAGTAGTAATGTTCAGCGTAGAAGAGGACTGGCTCTCAAATGCAGTTACCGTAAAACAATTATAGATGCATGTCGATAGATTCTCAACTTCAGGGCGGTAGGTAGCCAGATGACTTTAGAACAAGCCTTATCACGATATTATGGTGTTATTACTATAATTCTTCACCGAAAATTCCGCTTTACTGTAGGAATTCGAACCTACTTCGATCGACCTAATATCCAGGCACTGCGCCTCTAAACTTTAATGTCTTATTAATTTAGTGTCTTTGTAAGTATCACTTAAAATAATAAAGCAATATTTGAAGACTGCTTAGCTTAAATATATGCGTTGAATATAGCATTACTTGCACATTTCGCTTTCAGATAGATATTCGTAACGCTGTGACGCTATAATTCTAAATAGGGTTGAGAATTCTTGTATTTATATAACATTATATTACAAGTATTTTCAAGTCATCAATAAACTCAGACTATCAGGATTAATTAAATTGTTTTTTTATAACTCGTATAATTATTTTTAATTACCAGAACAGACTTCCTTCATTCATGTTTTAAAATTGATAAAAAAAATGGATTTTTCATCCTGATTTCCCTGCAATTACCAAAATAATGAAGAGATATATTTTTTTGGTTCAGAATATAATTAATTGATCGTAATCATATCAAAGTTGATTAATGACTATTATAACTGATAACACTTCATAATCTATGTATATATATTGTTAGTTCTAAATACTGTCCGAAAGGTCTGAACCGTTTTTGATGTAACGTTGACTAATTAATAAAAGACTTTTATACACCGTTCTATTTGTATATCATTATACTTTTCCACGGGGAGTAACGTTGTTTTTATAAAATTTACCAGAAATAACTTGAAATTGGTTAAAACTCAATGGCAACTGAGAAAATGACATTTTAAAGTGTAAAAGATAAATTCCCATGAAATAATGTAAGCATCGTCATAACAAAACAAATCTCAGGTGTCACTCACTATCAAATAAATATTAACATAATACTTATATCGATTGGCACAACTTTCGCAATTTCTAAACTAATTCAAGTAATATTTAAGCACTAAATACATTACGATAATAGCATTTGACAACCCTATGAAAGTGACGGTGCATTAACGCGACTTCCTAAATGTAATTAGGTAATTTAACCGAGTAACATAGTTATGTATGTCAATATTAAACCTCGTAAAAGGTAACAAGTCTGCAATACTTTCAAAGATCCCTTTCATTTGATCATAATTTATACACAACTAGTTTTTGCTTGCGGTTGTAAATATAAACTTACATGTAATGTAGTGTGTAAATGTAATGTGAACTTGACATATTCCTCAAGAACGGTACTTTTTTCTTACAGTAACTTTGGAAAAAAACTCGTAAAAGATAACAAGTCTGCAATACTTTCAAAGTTCCTTCTCATCTGATCATAGTTTATACACAAGCTTTTGCTTGCGGCTTTGTTGATGTAAATATAAACGTAAATGTAATGTGGTGTGTAATTTAGTGTGTAAGTGTAAAGTACACTTGACATATTCCTGAAGAACAGTACTTTTTCCCCATGAAAGGTAGCACATACCCTTAACTGTATCCCTAAAATGATTATTAAAATCTCATGATGATCGTTCAATTAGTTAGGACGTGAAAATGTAACTGACAAAGTGACATTCGTATGTACAATCTTAGCATAGAAAAGTGTATCTCAAATCATCTAGTAGATATCTAATTTCTAACCAAAAATATTTGAATCGCAGTCATATATGAATTTTGATTTTGTTTGTCGTTACATAGTGACTGCATTATATTTGATGGAGCAATTGAAAAATAACGAAGACCATAGATGGATGTGACATGTGAAAAATGCGAATCCATGGACATTGAATTGATGATGACTCAGTTGATAACGCGTTCGGACATTGCTTCGATTGACGAAGGCATGAATGAATCCAAGTGATTCGGAAATTTCGATGGAAGCAAACATAGTGATGAAACTATAGGATGGTGATAAAACTTTTTCTGAATCTGGCTAGCTAACACCCTCAAGTAAAACATTTATCGCCGAGCACCTGTTGGTGTGTTCCAGGAGTTGAACTTAAGAGCCAGTAAGTGCCGTCTAGGCTTAGCGTATCTACCATCTCAGACCTAGTCGTCATTTAACAACAGATAGATCAAAGCCAAAGAATCTAAAGGGTCGATTAAAATCACCAATAAAGCTTCAACGAAAAACGCTAATTAATTCAAATCTAAAGATCAAGATAATTTCTTGGAATTATATAAATTATTGCTTAATAGTAATATATTCATTTTAAAGTAAAATTTCCTAAGACAGTAATTTCCTATATTTCATCATCTAGTATATGAAAGTGGAAATTAATGACATGACATAAGACTCGTTAGACGAGGAAGAAAATTGCAAAAGAAAATTATAATTTTGTATGCAAATTTAACAGTTTATAGTCAATCGGTATAATTATAAGACACATAATTTTTTAGACTTCCTTCACTGAATTGACTTCTATTACATGAAAGGTATATGAGGCTTACATCTTTACATATAATAAGTATGTAAATCTAACGAGTCTGCTTTTTCGATTTTTATAAAAAAAAATGTTGCAGGTGTCTAAGAATAAGTAATAAAAAATGCATTACAATCATTTTCAGAAATGTCTGTCTCTTTGTAAGGACACGCATCACTGCTAAAGTACTGAATTCATAATAAAACCACACTAAGAAAATTATAAAGCATATCTTTTGAGAATAACTTAGTCTTCGTTTTATTGAAATCAGTCCACTCTATCAAAAGTTATTGTAGTTTTAATAACGACTCGGCGTAAGTACGAGAGAAAAGTAGATAAGTAAATGGACTTAATACATTCAGATGTCTTTATTAGTCACTGTTTTTACATTAGCTTCCATGTGGACGAAGTCGCGGGCACAACTAGTGCAGAATATTAGAATACAATCAAAATAAATGACTCTAAGAATATTATAAAGTAATTAAAGACATGTTTAGTTTGTAGGATTCATTGTAACGATCCAAAAGAGATTTTACCAGAAATAATTTAGAACTCATTGTTGTTTTTTATGGTTTGAATATTTTTAAATATTACCTAAAATGTAATATCCCCTTTATATTTTAAGGAAAAAAATATATCATTTTGTTTGTAATATTTAAGCACAAAAAATTATCAACCAATTTATTAGATTCTTTCACCTATAGGAAGCTACATTATCAGCGAATAATAATCTGTATTTCATTTTCACAATCTACATTAACGCTAGCGAAGCCGCGAGCAGAAGCTAATCTTAGATAAAATAGTTTAAAACACTACCTACATTTGTAACTACATTTTTTTTTATTTCAAAAGTTTATTATTTCTTTTTTGTATTTTTTTTTTGTTTATTATTATTGCTTTCATTACGGCAAAGGTAAATACTAATGTATCGACTCCATGTTTTATTCTCGAGTATGTTAGAAACTGTTATTATTTTTGTTAAAATATTAATGTATACTTTCATTTCATAATATTATGTGCAACAAGTTAAACCCAAAATTGCTTCTGATATAAAATTATCGACTTTTTCTCGAACTGACTACGCTATTGACCTGGCAAGGTCTTTACAGCTTCACAAATAAAGTGTGCTGTACGATAGTAATATATAATTGTTCTTAATAATCGGGGGATAAACACACGCAATTATCTTAACATATATTACAATTAAATTTAAAATTCGAATCTAATATAAAACGATACGATTAATTTAAATAAAATGGGGTTATAAAATCCCATAATTAAATGTATTTAATGATTTAATATATATTTTAACTAAATACTGAGTAATAAATCTACTTTTACATATTTTTTACGATTGTACAAGTTATTAACAGCGCCTTAAAATCTTTTACACTTAAATTAATACCTTATAAAGACCTAAAAAAAAGATACTTAAAGATCTAAAAATTATTAATATAAAGCAACTTCCATAATTAATCCGAACCGAATGAGAAATTATTCGTTGAACAATCCGCAACTGAATACGTGTTAATTTTATTGTTAAAATAAACCTAGTTCATTAATTTTCGTAACGTTTATAGTAGCAAAAGAATAAATTAATTAAAACGAATAAATAACCTTTATAGGAACATAAAATATATAGTTTAAAATATTTGTATAAATGATGTCTCTAAATATATTTATATCTCTTTGGAAAAGAAACGATCCTCTTTCGTTATATTAAAACAAAAAAGACATAAATGCAAACGCACACGCGATGTGAATTGAATTATAAAATCCTAGCAATTACGCACATAATGGGATAATCTAAATATTCACTTAACACACGGCACTATGATCACTTCACATATGGTTAACTCACCGTAAACTTCATTGTTGTAAGTCTCCGTTCGTTGCCGAAGACTGGTTGTGTGTACGGGCAATGTTACCATCAAGTTATATAGATACCCTCCCACTAACCGTTCACTCTTAGATACACTTGAGAAGGGTGAACACTTCGAGTAATGACATGTATTTAATTGTATCTTACGTTTATTTGCAAAATAAACTTGATTCAAATAATAGATGGACGAAGAAAGTAATAATAGTCGTAATACAATAAGTTTTTTTATGACTTTTTGTTATTTAGTACATGGGGGACAGAGCCTAGCTCAGTTCTTTAAAAAACATGTTTTAATTAAAATAAACTGTTAGATTTGCCTTATAATTTTTTTTTTTGTGTAAAAAATAAAATTAAAAAAATATATCTCTTCTACTGTCACTCGGATTCGAACTAGACTTACACGTATTTCCGAAGCGACCGATTTCCATCTGAGCTATTTTTGTTTTGACAGCGCTAGCGCAATTTACCTTTATGTTCTAGCTATATTTGTTCATTGCCTGAAAATTCAGTTAAAAAAGTTTTCTATGAATAAAATCTACCTAGATCGATCTATCGTCCCCGAAACTACCTACATACTAAGTTTCACAGAAATAGATGACGCAGTTTCCGAGATCCTGAATATATAACAATATAAAAATATACAAGAATTGCTCATTTAAAGGTATTAGATAGATAGATAGATTATGTCCTATATCTACACCAATATTATAAAGCTGGAGTGTTTGTTTGTTTGTTTGCTAACCTCAGGAAATACTGGTCCGATTTGGAAAATTCTTTCAGTGTTATATAGCTCATTTCGAGGAAGACTATAGGATATATTATTACGCTAAGACCAATAGGAGCGGAGCACAGATGAAGAATGTCTCAAAATCGCGGTTTCTTTCCTTTTGAAAGCTTCCACTGCGTGTTATCGTAAACCCAAAGTAATTTCACGCGGACGAAGTCGCGGATAGAATCTAGTATCATAATATATCCATTAAATTTGAACTCCAAATGTAACTAAGTAATATAATAGCTTTTCATTCAATTTACATTTACTTTACTAAACAGTATACTATAACACGTAAGTAACATTATATATACATATATATATTTTAAACTTAATTTATTTAAAACATTTCTAAATATTAAATAAACTAGCTGTTACCCGCGGCTCCGCACGCGTTTTTTGAATGTATTAAATAAATGTAAAATTGTTATTAGATGTGTAAATAACAATAATACTCTTTCAAAAATATTTGTAAGTATGACACGCACATCATCTACAGTAACAGGTAATATGTACATTATATATGTGAATACTAATAGTGTATCGAATGGGATGAGATTTATCATAAGCCACATACATAGCTGGAACTTTAAACTACTATCTATGTATCAGCCTCATTGCTCACTTACACTATATAAGAAAGTAATGAAAATATTAAGCTATACATTATCGAACAATATGTGTTCAATCTTTTATGGTATAGATATAATATCAGGTATCGTCTGCTGAACTCGCTAGCTTCGCTCGCTAAAACAACTAATTAGTTGGTTATTTGCCCGTAAAATTTCCGTTCAAATATTACTTGTAGTCCGTTGAAGCTGTTAAGACCTTGCTAGGTTAATAGCGCAATCATTTCTAAGAAAACAAAACCGTTCATATAGGTCCAGCTGTTTCGGAGATTACCCGGAACAAATAAACAAACAGATATATCGACAGAATAAAAAAAAATGTTGATATTTGTAGCACCGCAGATATATGTATTCATCAAAAAGTATTTATTTGAATATTATATACACACGCTTTACTCTTATAATACGTAATACGCAATATATCACAAACCAAAAATTGGAAAAAAAAACTAACGTAGAGTAAACTTTTTGAGGAGTTTTTGACGGGATTTCAGTCAGTGTTATGTAGGGATTTTATATTTTATTCATAATTTTGTATTATTTTACTCTATATTGTGTTAAATTGGCGGCGTTTTATGTAATATGGCTTGTTTATTATGCATGAGTGAAATAAATGTAAACTAATGCCATGGAGCATGTATTCTGTAAGCTTGAAATTAAGAAGATAAAAATTTACGAAATATTATATAGAAGATTTGACGCTTATGTATAGAGAATACATAAGAACTACCTATACAGACAATTTCAGAATTGGCAGTATGGATTAATTCCTTCGCCTGTATTGTGATGGACGAATATTATTACTACTAACCTTTAAGAATATCAGCACAAAATAAACTTTACAAATGTTTCCGACACAAACGTACCACGTATAATTAAAAATTGAAAACAAAACTAACGTAGAACAAACTTTTTGAGTAGGAACACAAAATAAACCATGAAAATATTTCCGATAGAATGTTATCGCGTCACCATGGCAACGCATATAATACTGACATTAACACGCAGCGGAAGCTTAAAAAATAGCCCGTTTTTTTGACATTCTTAATTAGTGCTCAACTCCTGTTGGTTTTAACGTGATGATATGTAGCCTATAGCCATCCTCGATAAATGAGCTATCTAACACTAAAAGAAACTTTTAAATCGGATCTGTAGTTCTTGAGATCATAGCGTTCAACCAAACAAACAAACAAACAAACAAACAAACAAACTCTTCAGCTTTATATATTAGTATAGATAAAAGATATGTTTGGATATATTGACTGCATAAATAAATATTTAAATTTTAGCTGACATGTTTTGCGTTGGACGAGATGGGTTATTTTTTTAATAAATAAAATTTGAAAAACCGGTTGTTAAATTTCGAAACCTTTCTCGTATCGAATGGCGGTTAATTATATTTATTTACTATATATTTACTACGTTAATTTATAACTTGAAAGACGACGTTCAAATATAGATATTTATGTATTTGGATAGGAAAAAAACGATTCATTTAAATCATATCATTAACAATGAATTAAACAATCTTAAGGTGGCGGGAAAAAATCGTGAAAATTCTTATTTATATTAATTGTTATTACATAAAAAAACAATATCGTGATATAAGATTTAATCAAAAAAATTACTAAACAAGCTTTTAAACTTATGTTTTGAAAATTTTCACTATTAACTTTTTCTTGTAATTTTGGACGTATAAATATACCCAGGAACAGTACTTTTTTCAAGTTACCTTGGGTCCTTTGTGTGCATCTTACAGTGTTATGCAAAATTTCATCAAGATCGGTTCAGTAGTTAGGGCTTGAAAGCGTAACAAACAAACAAACTCACTATCACATTTATACTATTAGTTAGGATCATCCAATTTAATAGGTCTAGTGGTCGCCTAGTGATCGAAATTTGACCATAATTTATTTTGACATTCAATAAAACCAAAGAGAATAATCATTATTCCAGTAGTCTCATAAATTCATTAAAAAAAATATTTTACTTATCAATTAATTATTTAAGCTTTTATTATTGTATATTATAAATTTATACATTATATTATTGTATAATGAACCAACAGTTTCAGCAGTTAGTGGGCATGTAAGGTATGGAACGTAAATCATGTTAAAAATATTGAATGTAGGATGAAAAGATATAATTGAAACGTAAGAGTGAATGGAAGGACAATAGAATAGCATTGAGAGAATAAAAAGACAAGGAATAAAATAGCGCGAAAGAGAAAGTATAAGTATTATTGTGATTAGAGTAAGGGAGACGGAGAAAATAAGGAAAATAAAATGGCGAAACGTCTTTTTCATTATGATGTGTGCATATATTGGACGTCATTCAAGCAATACTGTGTGTAATGTATATTTTAATTAATTTTATGTATTTCTGATGCGTCCTATATAAATAAGACAGTTTTATGCACATCTCCTGCATATAAACTTTAACTATGCCAAATTTCACGTTCATCCATTCGCGCAGTTCACTTAAAAGGGGGTACAAAGTTTTCGCTTAATATATTAATATATAGATAATACTCACGTCACGCCTGAAATGTTTAGTTACGGTTAACTGTATATATTAGATTACAAATTATTCTTCTTATACTAATTCATCCATAAAACATTAACACATTCTTTTATATTTAGAAGTAAATTATTGATTTGAATATTGCATTAATAAATACTGATGACTCTCCAAATATCAAATCCTTGAACGAGATATTAATCACTAATCATGCTAAATACAGACACGTAAGTGGTTAATGACCTCATTGGCCTTAGTTCATTTCAAGCATTATAACAATATGAAGCATAACTTCTAAATCTATTCTGCAAAAATGTTTCAGAAGTACGCGCTTGGCCAAAATTTCATCTGTTGATAGGTGACGATGAGGCCGACGATGTATCGCGCTTACCCACTAGATGCCTGTTCACTCTACTCTTGAAGACTCCTAAGTTATAGGATATCGGGAAGACAGACGCCGGGAGTAAATTCCACTCCTTAGCCGTGCGTACGTACGTATAATAAATGTGGAAGTAAATCGCTTCGTACGAATTACGGGAATATCAACCACGTAAGGGTGGAAACCGTCACGGCGTCTTGTCGTTCTGTGATAGAATGGGGGTGGTGGACTTATATTATGTATTTTTTATGTCATAGGAGGCAAACTAACATGCGAGTCACCTGGTGTTAAGTAATCACCGCAGTCCATAAATACTGGCAACATCAGAGGAGTTTCTAGTGCGTTGCCAGCATATGCTTAGGAGGTATGGGTAAGGGTGGGAAGGGAGGAAAGGGAGTGGAGGGAAGATGAAACTCCGGCACTCTCACTAACCGAACAAAACGCAACAACGCAAGCATTGTTACTTCACGTCGGTTTTTTTGTAAGAGGATGGTGTTGCTACTACAGGTGAGCTGATCCATTTATTTTAAAACCAATAATAGCTTCAGCGTGACTCTACCACTTACACATTCCTCTACACGCTCTCTAAAGTGTAACATACAATACGCTGAGGGACAAGCCACTTCTGTGTATTTAGATAGGTTAACATCTACTAAGGTTACAAAGAAACACTGTTTTTTTATTGTAGTAAGTTCATGGATCGGACTTATTATGATCCAGTAATTAGCGTATCTGTCACTGCTCTGCTGCATACTCACTAGGGTCTAGATAAGGTGAGGTAGACACAGTTTTTAGGGAATAGTGTTAGGTTTTGCACTAAAGCATTATACCAATTTGCTGGATAGTGAGTTCAAGCAGCATATCAAGTGGATTTTAAGGTCTAAAGGCAGGCATGTATCCAAACTTTTGGTTCGAGAGGAGACAAACAGTGAAATAATCATGTCAACTCTATAAAAATCCCGTTTATTTTACGTACCGTCAATTTTGGAGGGGAATAAATCCTAACTATTCCTCCCTCTGTATACTAGCCTGTCTAAAGGCTCTTTATTATAGAGCGAATCAATATATTAACGTTGTAGTGCGGTAAAGCTGTAAAGACTTTACCGGGTCAATAGCGTAGTCAGTTCGAAAAAACAAAAAAAAATGTGAACGATGGTGATGACTGGAAATGATGCCCTTTTCAAAGCATCCAACAATAACGAATGTAACTGACGAATGTTTGTAAAAATATATATCATGAAGAGATAAGACCGAGTCAAGAGTTTCATGCCGGTTCTTCTCGATGGCTGGATTCTTCACCGAACCGGTGATGGTTTTGACGTTCATAAGCGCTTTCTCGAGGCCTAAACAGGCATCTCTCAACATATGATGAGATGTAATATATTTCATTACTTATTCCAAAACACCATATAAATATTACAGACGCGTTAGACGTACATTCTTATTATAGATATAGATATTTTTTTATTAAATATATTATTATTTATTTATTCTTAATCAAAATATGATTTTTAACTAAGCTATAGAAGTTGCACAATTATAAAATATATCTTACCTAACATCCGCTTTATCGAAAATTCTTTCGACTACCACGCCTTTTTTAGCTTTTAACGGTTTGAATTGAAAATTGTATTTTTGATTGAAGAGAAACGCTACTTACTACCTAAATTCGTAATATTATGTCGGTTTGTTTGCTCGTGTATTTGTTACGCTTTGATATCTCAGCTATAAAACCAATTATCACGAAATTTCACATAGGCGTTTTCAGGGTATTCATGACGGCGAGGAAACGTAGAGGGAAACCTCTGCCTCCCAGGGAGATAGAACAGAAGAAACAGCACCTAAGGAAGGAGGCCGTGGAGTGATTGATGCAGGACCTGGCGAACGCTCGGTATGGGAGGTAAACCGTGAATGCTGTCCATCCGGTCCTCCGAGGATGGATGGGGGCTCCCTGACGTTCTTTTTTTTATCAAAGCACGACATAGTGACTCCACTATGCCTGATGTTAAGCATAGTACAATCCAAAAACATCGGCAACCACCGAGAGACAGATTATCCATCGCCGGTCGCCGCTGTCATATCGGCCATGACGAAAGTCACCCGGTACTGGATATGCACAGGCTGATCCCGAAACGCGACGCGCAGAAGCGAGTCACTATGACGGGCTTTTTCGCCATATGCATGGTGGTTGCGACCCAGTCGGGCTGTAAAATCCTACCACCCCGCTTTCGCCATTGCCTCGTTCGTTATTCAGCAGGGTGCACCACGTACAGGTGAGGTTGGCTTGGGTGTCTCAAGTCTTAAGATGTTACTCGATACCCCTTACACCCAAAAACTTACCTTACTACTCTTACTAACCGGACATGGTTACTCCGTGTGATATCTGTACCATCACAGGGAGCCGACCGCCGCATGTCACGAGTGCGGCACTGACAATGACACCGCGCAGTACACTCTGTCTGAGAATACTGTGTGGGAGGTACAGCGCCGCGTTCTGGCTAGGTGGTAGTGGGAAATGGGGATTTGTCACTTCCTAGTGTGATTTTGGCCATACTCGTCAGCGAACAGGTGCGGATTGTGATATGCGAGGAGGTCATCTCACAGAAAGAGACGGCAAAGAAGGCCAGTGAGCTTGACCTTCCAAATGGCCCTCTCCGACAACGGAGTACCGGCGGAAGAAGGCGGCGATTTGCCCCAACTCTTCCTGCCACCGTAGTCGGACCAGAGGAGATGGGTCGGAGGTTCATCTTCTCATTGCACAGGTCCGGCTGACGAGGGGAGGTAGTTGAAGTGTACCCAGTCTGTCTCCCTTTTAAGTTGGAATCCAGCGGATTGAGGCCGGCTATACAAGGTTAAGTAGCGAGTACGATCCCTTGCGGCTCCAACAAATACGGGTTTTTAGTCCGTGCGAGTCATACATAGCTCCTTCTCTAAAGGAGTAAAGAAAAGGACATAAGTACTTTTTTTATGTAGAAAAGTATAGTTCCCGACATATAATTTTATCTATAATAAAGCTAGAGGAGCCTCGAGCAAGAGCTAGTACGTTACATAATATACACACAAACCGTAAAAACTATGACTAATTCGTCATAAACAAAGTTTTAATTACACTCGAAGATGCAAACAACGATTGTCATTCGCATTCATCGAGGTGTGATTTAATGATTACATTTGATGAACGTTTGCCCCACTTTTCTAAATCCAAACCTGCCTACCTACTTCAACTCGTTACGTCATCCGAATAAATTAATCATGATCAAATATAATATAACAAATAAAATATTGTTCTGTTGGTATTTGTTATTGAATTATATAATAGTATTGTTACGATAGTATGCTTTAATAAGACAACAACAAACATGGTTATCGAAAGATTAATTATTTTAACCAAACTCAACAAATACTATAGACAGACAACACTGTAATTACTAACCCAATTAGTTATTACCAATCATATCGTATTGTAGAACTGCCAGTGGTGCATTTACTAGTAGGCTGAGTAGTCTGCAGCCTAGGGCGGCAAATTTGGGTCTAAATTTTTGTTGTCTTGCAGAAATTAAAAAGCTTAACATTTATTGTTCTAGAAAGTCAATCACCGACACCATATCTCACAATCGTAGTAATTACGGGAAAAAAGTGATGTAATTAAATAAATAGAGCACAAATAATTATGAACTAGGATTTCAAATGATCCTTAGCGGCGGCAAAATTTAAATAGCTTACAGGCCGCAGAATTGTAAATCCGTCACTGATTGTAAAAACAGCGTTCTATATTTGCTCTGTATTGTGTATAATCGTAAATGAAGACTCAAAAATATAGAAGTAATTTTAACTAACATAATAACCCACTGCTACATGAGCAGCTTTAGTTTGGATACTTAAATGTTTTCTTGAAAACTTGGACATGGTTCGAAAGTGATACAGTCGAACGCGAGACATCAATTGCATCATGTCAACATCAAGAACAAAGGACATCATTTGTAGGGCGAGAAATAAATGATATATAAAAAATTGCAAGACTATTAAAAATAGTTATTCTATGCATTACTCTCAGCGGTTGAACTCTACAGCGAAACCAACGAAGGAAGCCCATGCAGAGGATCACATCCGATTGATAGACGAATACGAATAGGTATGTATGTATTTGGATTACAACTTAAAGTTGGCTATAAAATATAATAATAAAGCAGCCATAAATGCTATGGTCACATTTAAAAGTCCGATGTATTTTGTATGAAGCTCATAATCCAAATAATAATAACTCCTAATTATAATAATATCATAAGTCTTGCTCACTGTATAAGCTGGACCAAATTTAAAATGATTATCAGTAATAACACAAGGAAAATAAAAAAAAAACGACAAGGGTTTGCAAAAATATCTAAAAAATAGGAGTGTATAAGTTTTGCCTTAGTTATAGGCCTTTCCATCTTTACCAGATGATTGAAGTAGCAGTCTGGTGGCACTTTCATAGGCGGCTAACAATTCCGATCCGGTAACGAATCGCTCGGCCGTAAATTCAGCAAATGTATATCTGTACCCCCAGATGGATGGGGATAGGACGCCTGCTCGTGATGCGTCCTTGGATTGACCTTATATTTCATAAAAAAATCTGTGTTTTTTTTAATAATATCTTGTTTGATTATTAGATAGTTTTTTATTAGATAACATTTTCTTGTTAGACCGATAAATGTTTTTTTTTTCATAATTAAGAAGTATCCATTGGTAAAAGCACGTGATATATGAGCAATTCAGCGCAAACAATGAATGAAAACTACTTCTTTTATTAAGATTTATGTCTTATTCGGCATAGTATCTGTAAGAGTTATTTTTACTTTCAATCGACAATACTTTGCATGGGAGAAGATACGTGTGACTGCCTTTTCTATTTGTATGTAACTAGCGTTTACACAAAATGTGATCGGATCTTAACTACAATGTGGTCGAAAATGGTGACATGAGACGCATAGTAATTGAAGAGTCTCTCAAGTGTAACGGTCAAAACACATCAAAAAGTGTTTGAAGATCTACAATTCAAGCATTTCAACTAACTAATGTGAGAAAATAGTCTTTTTTGTACTTTATTAGGTTTAGGCATTTAAGTCAAATCAAATTGTAAGTACTATTTTATTCAGTTATAAATAATTCAGGCCCTAATAAAGATTTGTCGGTGATAGACCCACGCTGAAGCAATTACTGGCTTCATCGTGGATAGTTCGGCTCACCCGGGGTAGCACCACTCTCTCACAGAAAATCGATGAGAAGTAACAGTGCTTGCATTGTTGCGTTTCGTTCGGTCAGTGAGAGTACCGGAGGCCCACCTTTCCTCACCTTCCCTCACTCCTTTTCCGTTCCTCCCCTTATTCCCACACTCCCCCAACACAGGCTGAAAACGCCTTTGCGACTTCCCTGGTATTGCATGTGTCTATGAACGGTGGTGATCACTTAACATCAGGTGACCCATCTGTTCATTTGCCTCCTATGATATAAAAAATACGTTAATAGGTTTAGGCATTGAAGTCAAATCACATTAAAAATACAATTTAATCAATTATATTTGATTCAGGCCCTAAAAAGCGCATATTTATGTCAAAACTATTGTCGGTTCGGAAAACAATCCAGTCATAAAGAAGAACTGCCAAGAAACCTGATCTGGTTTACCTTTTTACTATAAATATATTTTAAATACATTGCATGTTACAGTCGTCTTTAGGGGATGCACAGAGAGCTATCAATTATAAATATCACCATCGTTTACATATTGATCCGCTCTATAGTAAAATAACTTTTGACACCAAAACCCTCTTGAAATGGCGCTCAAACTATATGTCTGCAACTTCTTTTAATATACAATTTATTATTTAAGACTACTATAAAATGAATTTAATAATGAATGAAATATTTATAAATTTTCTTAGGTAACGATTTCTACTAGTCAACTTACATAGCAAGGCAAGTCAAAGAACTTCGTTCCAAAAATTAAGAAATAAAAGCAAAACAGCAGATAATAGGGATTATTATTCATAAAACATTAAAATTCAATATCACACTTTATGAAATAAATGGATGTAAATGTCAGAGCTTTGTTAGTGCAATTGCCATGAATGTCGAATGTAAATCATCGGTCTCATATCAAGACAGCAGATTAAAGGCATCAATTTGAAATTAATATGGAGTGCACCTCTTATGATGGATCGTACATCGTACAAACCTGCTTAGTGCGAAATGAAACAACTTTCAAAATCCTTGAACTGTGCATCTTAGGTTTCATTACATTTTGTTCATTTACATCTGTGTTATAGATTCAATTTTTATCAATAACCCCACCTAATGTTAAACATACGAAATACATGCTTAGAGTGACCGGCTGTGAAATGCATTACCAGAAGATATCTGCTTATCATCTGCTATCATCTTTAGATGCTTCTGTAATTTCTATATATCAAATACCGGTGTATGTGTGTTCATAATTCTTGTTCTCTCAAACGTGATGACCTACTATTTATGGGGTATTTCGGTATGGTTTTAGCTATTGGACTCAGTATGTGAGGTAAAATCAAACGAGCTAATTTGTCTTTTATATTTTTTGGATTTTTATAGTAACAGATGTACAACACAACATTTTCAGTCTCTCATAACCCCTCGATATGTTTTAAGTCAATATATTTTTATATTCATGTTTGTTGTATTCATGTATTGCATGCTGTCTCGCAGAATATCGTCTGCATCCCGGGGCCATTAATGAGTCTATAGCAAAACCGACTTAGCAAAACCAGTAATAGTTTCTTAGGTAACAGTGTTAGGTTTTACAATAAAGTCCCAAAACATGTTTTGCCGGACTGTAAATTTAAGCGCCACGTCAAGCGGATTTTAGTGTTAAAAGAATATTATAGAGTGGATCAGTATGTGAACGATAGTGATGTCTGTTTTCCAAACCGGTGGTAGTTTTTGACGTTCATAAGTGCCTTATTAGGGCCTAAACTGAATAAAGTATTTTTGATTTTGATTTTATAGAAAAACGCTTTGAGACAAGACATCTCCTAGTATTTGTCTGCGCATCCATTGGCCAGAAGATCCAAAATTAAGCGCCAGATAACTTTTCAATTATAATATTACCGTCTTCGACCACACGATTTATTTATTAAACTAAAACTTAATCGCTAAGCTAGTTTACTATACTATGATCAGTGTTGAGAATCGAATCTGTAGGTGGTAGAGCCACGCTGAAGCTGTTACTGGTTTCAACATGAATGAGTTAGCTCGTCCCGGGTAATACCACCCTCTCACAGAAAATCGATAATCGTTACGTGATGTAACATTGCTTGCAATGTTGCATTTCGTTTGGACAGTGAGAGCGCCGGAGGCCCACCTTCGTCCCTCTCCACCCTAACCCCTACCTTCCGAACACACGCTGCCAACGCACTTGCAACTCGGACACGGACAACGGAGATCACTTAACACCAGGTGACTCAAATGTTCGTTTGCCTACTAGTACATAAAAAAAAAAACGAAATGTTAGAATCCGTCGGCAATCACAATCTCAATCGTACCCAGCAAATACCTACCTAGACACTTCATAACCAAATACGCATTGACAAATAACTGTAAATAAGCGAGACCAAAACGAATCACATTTACACATTGTTTACCACATCAAGACAGGTGCAACTAGAAATAATTACAATTGTTGTGTATGTTAACAGTTAATATTACATTGCATATAGGTACATGTTTTATATAGTAAGACCTTTGACCATAATCTCATAAATGTCGATGTGATTGAAGATGGTAAGCACGCTATACTTAAACGAACTCATTCTGAAATACAGCTGCCGCGTCACGCCTGTATGTGTTTGGTGATTGATTGCCAACTTGAGCTAGCCAAATGGACTTAAAAAAATCAATAGCATCATGATATGGATTCATCACGTTGTTTGCCTTCACCGAGAGTTCAAACTTTTTCGCAAAGATTCGAACTTACACTAAGCCATTGTCGCTTTAAATTTGATAGTGCAAACAAGTTATTGTAACTATAATACCATTAATTTTTCAATGATTACATGTAATTTGAGGTGTAAGGGGTGTCGAGTAACATCTTAAGACTTGAGACATCCAAGCCAACCTCACCTGCACGTGGTGCACCCTGCTGATCAACGAACGAGGCAATGGCGAAAGCGGGGTGGTAGGGTTTTACAGCCCGACTGGGTCGCAACCACCATGTATATGGCGAAAAAGCCCGTCATAGTGAGTCGCTTTTGCACGTCGCGTTTCGGGATCAGCCTGTGCATATCCAGTACCGGGTGACTTTCGTCATTATGGCCGGCATGACAGCGCCGACCGACGATGGATGATCTGTCTCTCGGTGGTCGCCACTGTTTTTGGATTGTACTATGCTTATCATCAGGCATAGTGCAGTCACTTTGTCATGCTTCAATAAAAAAAAATCAATGCCAGCGTTTGTTTAATGCCCGCTAACTATAACCAACTTTATGTTACTAGCTAACTTTGAAGCGTTGACATATATAAGTATAAATATGGAACCACCTCTATAATAGCTTAGGCCATTTGACTCGTCTCAAAGATGAGCTGTGAGATTCGTTCATGGTCACAATTTCATAAGCTATGTCGAACCAAGTCTAAAAGAATACTTCGCCTACTTTGTGTATTATATTGTCGGAATGATGGATTTTGTCTCAAGAAATTGTCTGATGTCATGGTTCGAAGCGGCTGAATTATTATACTGTAAATATGTACTCCTTGTAGCCATTTGGTCATTTGAATTTACTGCAAGATCAACTGTGAGAAACACTGACGATCCCAAACCCAAAACCGGTGTCGAACCTTGAAGACTAATGAAAGACTTTACCTCCTTATCTGTGTTCTAAGAATTATTATATATATATATATATATATATGTTACATGTATATGTACAAGTTACGAAAAGCAATTGACACTAGGATCCATTTCTGCAAAATTCAGGGTTAAGAAATTCACTAATGGACTAATGAATCTTCTGTCTTATCTACGCACCAAACTAAGCTTTTCAGTGAACAGATTATCATGGACTAATTCTTGCTATACTCAAGTACCTAGAGAAAACCGCATGGAAATTCGTCCAATAGTTTTAATTTCCAAACAAAATTTTTAAAAGTAGCGTTATGATATTACGTTACATAAAACCACAATACAGACATGATGGTTCTACAATCTATAATATAAAAATGAATCGCTAAATGTGTTGCTAAGCACAAATCTCGAGAACAGTTGAACCGATTTCGCTAATTCTTTTTTTAGTCGTGTTTGTTATTGTCAGGAGAATGTTGTTATGAAAAAAAAACTTATACCTTAATATACTTAAGACAGCCGGAGTTTACGGGCATTGCTAGTTACTATTATAAATTAGATAGAAGAGGATACATAATTTAATTTACGACTAAGATTCTTACGTCTGTGTTCTTGGCATTTAATGTCAGAGCCGATTTGCGGTCCACACCTATGCAATAACGTGTATCAGACTTAGGTAATAATGATTAATCGATATATATACTACATGCATCAATATATGTTTTATGGTCATATATCTTATTAATTTAGATGAATCTAGTAACCCTATTACCAATGTCTATGTTTATGGCTGAAATTCGTTTATGCTTCTATATTATTGAGGTTTTTTAGCTACGGGTTTACACAAATATTGTAAATTGTAATAAGCTGCTGGCGTAAACTTATGGATGGTACAAATATTCATAAGCTACTAAACACAAAGAAAAAGAAAATAAAAAATTAGAGGAGAAAGATGTACTTAACTGTTTCGCCTCTGCCTTTTTATATATAGGTATCATTTAGCTGTCAATGTATTTTACACAAAATTTTAGCAGAATTTAATTAATGACGCTAAATAACTGTATAACCTAGTAACGCTTCCTCACTGATAACCTATTTAATGTGATTGAAGGTACAATCTATATCTTAAAAAATATATATTATCTAAGATTATTAAGCTAGGCAGTAATTCTCACTGCTGGGCCAAATATTTCTTATGAAGAATCGTACCATCTTAATCATCAGCCATGCCAGCCTACAACATATTCGTGATTTAAATTTTCGAGAATGAACAGTTCTATATCTCGTATTTAAGCTCCTGTTATATAAAAAAGATGTTTCAATCCAATTACTAAATCCCGGGGTTGTATTCGTTTTCTTTTCTTTTATATCATAAGGCAGCAAGCAGACAGACGGCCCACCTTATGATAAATGGTTACCTTCACCTGTGGACAACTGCAACACCAAGGGCATCGCTATTGTGTTACCGAGCTTGAAGAACGCGTTTCAGTCCATTCTTGAAGAACCCTATATCATAGTCCTAAGGAAAAACCGTCCTGGGTAACCCATTCCACAACGCTAGCGTACGTAAAAGGAGGGTTCGTGAGAACTTCACGGTGGTCGCCATTTTGCTAGCTTTTAAAATGTACGTGTGGAGCAGTCAGCCAGTGACTGGAGGTGCGCGTTTAATACGGTGAAGAGGGCACCATATTAAAGAGTTTCTCAAAACACTAGAATAAGTCTAGTACAGGTTTTTATATCGACATATGAAAGTCTTATGAAAACGTAATATTTTGACACGAGATCGTCGAGTTAATGAGCAATTATAAAGACGACTACATCAAAAGTTGTTCGACATATATGTTGGTTACTTATGAAACTGTATAAAACGGTACGGTATTGACCTAATTTAAAATACTCAAATGTACTATGATTAATTGTAATACATTGGTAATTATTACTAACCGTCAGTATAGCGTGATTTGCGTGAAAAATAAATTTCTAAAGATATCTTATCAATAATCATTTTATTTTGCTAACACAAATACAGTTAAATTGTATATTACATCAGATCATTTTTATTGTATGTGTTCATTCATGGCTCCGTCCATTTGCAACTTGTGTACATGACAATTTGTGTAGATGAGACACCTTAGAGTTAATGACAGTCATTAGTTGCAATATGTTAACATATTCAGAATTTGAAATAATGGTTTTGTACAAAATTAAGTTTATTCACACAAGACATTTCTACAGATAAACTTTAAAAACAAAACACCAACTATATTCAAAACTAGCTGACCCGTGCAACTTCGTTTGCACCAAATTGGTTATCACGCGAAAAAATTGTTTCTTTTTTTTAACGTAGCACGGCAAAATGCCTGTACTATGCCTGATGGTAAGCACAGTACAATCCAAAAACAATAGTGGTACCACCGAGTGACACACTATCCATCGCTGGTCGCCACTATCATGCCGGCCTACAGAAAGCTGGATATGCACAGGCTGATCCCGAAACGCGACGCGCAGAAGCGAATCACTATTACGGATTTTTTCGTCATGTACATGGTGGTTGTGACCCAGTCAGGCTGTAAAGACCTACCACCCCGCAAATAAAACTGATACCCGATTGCAGCCACAACTACTGTTTCCAATTGCGAATCCAAACTATCCACGGATTCACTTAAACATATACCCAGATTACATGTATTTATTTTTTAAATAAGCCTAGTACCCATTCGTAGCCTCATCTACCAGGATCAATTAAAACAAAAACTAACCTACATAAAACTGAATAAACATCACTACCACTTACTTTATCATAACTATCTTCGACTTGTATTAAAACCTTTTTTATACTCCATTGTATTAAAGAAAAATATATGAACACCGTATCGAAGCGTCAAACATCGCGCCGAAAGCGTCAAATGTCACTTGCTTGAAACTATTGTCTAAGAGTTATAAACTGTTTCGAAAACGTATTTGAAATATATTTCCAATATATTATTATAAATAGTCTCTGTACCACTCACAACATAGTACCTATCACCTTCAAACCAAGCCAGTTTTATACATCAGGTTCAATCCCTCGGTAGGGATCCCTTGAGTGCGTTGCTTGCGCGATACGGTGACACACAAATATACATCACTGCTACAACACTACACGATCAACCCCACACACGTGCACGCCTACACGCTTACACATGAAAGTGGAAGGGTTTACTTTTTTCCCTTATGGAATTGAAAAACTCTCAATTTTCCGATAATAAATATATGCAGGAGTTGTTGAGGCGTGTATGCTTGATACACATATACGTTTCAACAACTCATACATATATGAATAGTTAGCTAGGTTAGTTAAGATAGGTCGCGATTTCGCATGCAACAGGCAACAGCCAAGCCGAGGTGTGCCGTGCACCCTTGAGCTGGTTGCCAAAATAAAATCGGCTGAGTGCCTTAAGCGCTCGTCTTAGTAGTCATGTAACTTATATACGTATATAAGTTATTGAAACATGCATGTGTACCAAGCATGCGTGCCTCAACAACTCCTATATGTATTTTGTGTAGGAAAAAATCCTCTAAACTATATAGGATAGGATAGGATAGGATAAAGAAAAATAAGGGTAGAACTCTTGTGTCACTGTATCGCGTGAGCAGCGTACTCAAGGGCTCCACGCCCAGGGAACAGATCTAGGCTTAAGCCGTTGCCAAGAAGAGCCTAATTTGGTGTGCGGGAGCGACATTTACTCCCAGACCACGGCGGCGTGAACTGCGGTTATGCGGGCGTGGGTGAGAACACGCTCTGTTTGAAGAGACAGGCTGGTATTGATCGTTCGCTGACGTGATTGAATCAGGAGGGTCGGTAAAAATGTGTCGCGGTCGTCTTCTATACTGCGCAGCGTTGGATACGGGTTCATCGTTCGCGGCGGATACCACTAACGGGCTGGGATGATTCGCGGCTTTTTCGAAATAACTACCTGTAAGTGACTTTATATACGCTCAGACAGAAGGCATCTCCAGGTCCTGTGGAGATCCTTATTCCGGACGTACCATGGAGCACCGGTGATTTTACGTAGGCCTCAGTTCTGGAGAACCTGCAACTTTTGAATACGATTTTGCGCATGTGCAAAGACTGAACAACTGTACGTCATAATCGGACGGATGCTATATAAAATGAGTTTATATCTGGGGGATATTTTACTCTTATGACAAAGCAAATGATAGAAACGACCCAAGACCATACGGGTTTGTTTCGCACTCTTTCTGTGTGTAAATCGAAATTTAAGTGCATATCTAAAGTAACACCAAGATATTTCACGTCGCCGGCCCAAGGTATTTCGGTTTTGTATAGCCTGATGGTCGACGACGCATATATTTGAGATGTCGTCAATCCCAAGTCATACGTTTACGTTTATCGTTGTATATGGTGGTCAATAATGTTTAATAAAATGAAATTTGTTCTTTGCTATGAAAAAAATAATTGGTTTGAAATTTATTATTGGAACGAAGTTCCTTACGGCAGGCTTGTGAGGAGATAGGGATTTTGCTGCGCAACCGAACTGAAAAAAATGTGATAGTAAAACTGTAACGAAAAGTGCATGGAATAAAACAGTTAAATGAGACGTGCGCAGGCGCGACAGTCGTATACATAAGCGAGTAGTGTATAATATCTTTCTCTTTCTCCTTTTTTGTAATTATTTCTATTTCTATGTAATTTTATATTGTCAAACAAAAATAAAGAGACATATTTTGTTATTTTAATTGATAATTTGAATTACGATTACATAAAATTGGGCACGATTTTTTTTTCCAAATAGTGTCGATTCTACATTAGCCGAAAGAACTTCGTTCCTACCTGGTGTCCCACAACACCACATTCTTTTTTTTTTATTTATAAAATATATCAGCGGGTATATATATGATTGTTTATAAAAAATGTGTCTGAATATTTAATTGCGTTTAAAAGTTACTGAAAAAAATGTTCCTAAACTTATTATTGATTAATCATAAATCAAAATGCATATTAAAAATACAACGTTAACCCGCTACCAAGTGTCCTAAATTCTGTCTATTGATATATTGATAATTTCTGTAGGTGGTAGAGCCACGCTGAAGCTATTACTGGTTTCAGCATGAATGGGTCGGCTCGTTCGTGCTAATACTGCCCTCTTACAGAAAACCGACGTGAAATAACAGTGCTTGCATTGTAATGTTTCGTTCGGTCAGTGAGAGTGCCGGAGGCCCACCTCTCTTGCCCTTTCCTTCTTTCCCTTCCCTTACCCTCCCCCATATACAGGTTGGAAACGCACTTGCAAATCCCCTGGTGTTGCTAGTGTCTATCTGTCACTAAACATCACGTGACCCACCTGTTCGTTTGCCTCTTATGATATAAAAAAATATATATTGATGTATTAAAGAACCAGGTATTCTAAAATTCTTGTTGTTTTAACGTTGCCGGCTCTTGTACTAAGGTGTCGCAAAAAAGTCTAGTTACGTTAACTACAAATTTTTGTTTTTCGTTATCCTGGAGAACCCCTTGCGTTTTATGGGACAAAAAGTATGTAGGATGAATGTTGCCTTGTAATATCAGTTGTCACTGTGTTAAATTTCGTTAAAATTGGTTCAGTACTTTCAGAGTAATTCGGGTTTAGATTCTAGACTTTAATCCTTTATCCTGGAGAACCCTTTGCGTTTTATGGGACAAAAAGTATATTTGATGTAATCTCGTAATAGTAGTTATCACTATGTCAAGTTTCGTCAAGATAGGTTCAGTACTTTCAGAGTGATGCGTGTGCATAGGGACAGACAGACAGACAAAAATTGTAAAAAGATTATTTTTGGCTTCTATATCGATAACATAGTCTACCCTGATTAAAATTTTCAAAAAATATTTAATGTACAGATTTCGACTTGTTACAGTTTTATTATAGTATAGATAGAAGATAGATTTGATTAAAATCGTTAGGAGCATTTCCAAGATAATCTAAATAAATTTATAGACACTAGCGGTCCCTGCCGACGTTGTTCAGCTTTGATAATTTAAAAAAATAGTCAACAAAAAACAAATGTTAAGTAATTATAAACAGTTCCCAGGTCATTCAAGTCTCCGATGGCTTGTAGCAGTTGACAAATAAAAACTGTTTCATAAACATTATATAATATCTTGTAATTCTACATATACCTTTATTCTTACTTCACATGATGTTATGTTCATGTGAAAGAATATTTTCACTTTTAATAGAGGCTACCCGTGACGGATTTACGATCAAAAGGTTAACGGGCCGCGTGGACCTTGACTTTCTTGATTTTATAAGATATATTACGTGTTAAGTGATGCAGTAAAAATAGGAATACTCAAACCATTCTAAGGCTAGTTCAAAACGTTTTTTCCTTCAAACTGTCTGACCACTGCTGGCCTTACTGTCCTTCACAACTTCACCGGACTTTTTGGCCTACCGCTAAGACGTTCAGGGAGCCAAAATAGCCGATCCTCGGGTTGGGCTGTTGGATAAGATGCAACATCACGGATGTGACTAAACTAATCATACATAATGAGTTAGTCAGTCAAACATGCATGAATACCTCACACCTCAAAATATGTATTTCGAATCTGACAATTTGACCAAACTATCCAAATTCGAAATAATAAGGGAAGAAAATAAAAATCCTTCTACCATATGTGTACTTATTGTGCATGTATGTAGGATGATATGTGTTATGCATATTCAATTATTGACTGTAAATTTTTAGCGTCACTGTATCACACTAGCAGAGTGCTCGATGCTTCAATTCTGAGTAGTGGACCTCGATATGAAACGCTACCGAAGAGTCAGCGGCGAGTGTGTGGAAACGAAATTAACCGCTGAAACACGGCCACATAATTTTTGATTAGGCGGGCGTAGGTTCGAGTAAGTACTGTTTGAAGACTCTGTGGAGTTAGAATCGGTTGCTGCCGTGATCGAGAGGATCGGTAAAGAGTTCTAAACGTAGCTACTGGAATACATTCATAGATTTTTGGCGACAGATATTCAACTCCTTCAGTTCAATCGCAAGGATTCGAAATAATTTATCGATCAATCGACACGGTAACTACTAAGCTGTTTTCGCTTCATGAGTCGAAGTTTAAATAAACCAAACTATCAAATAGTATTGAAAATCAAATTTCAATTATCGATATATTTGTCTCAACTCGTTCACAACTCTGTTGGGATGTAATTTTTATATACTATACTAGCGAACCTTGCGGACGTCGTCTTGCCTTTACAATAAAGAAAATCCTAAAATCCAACCACAGCGCTACCTACCGGATTCAATAGTGAATCTAAACCCTTCTTGAATCCACCTGAACACACAAAAGAAAATCATTAAAACCTCTTCAAAAGTTTAGGAGGAGTTCAATCACATACACACGGACAGAAGAATTATATATAAAGATTTATGATATAACAATTTGTGCATGGTAGTTATACCGGTAAGCTTAGATAAAGATTCACCACTAGACATTACATTCTAACCCAAAGCTCAGAAATCAAAACCTGTCAGTGAGAAATGTCATGAGTATTGTCTAAGATTAGTTATCTATACTAATATTATAAAGAGGTAAAGTTTGTGAGTTTGCGACGTTGTGAGTTTGTGACGTTGTGACGTTGTAGGGGGTAATCTCAGGAACTACTAGTTCAGTTTGAAAAATTCTTTCAATGTTATATAGCTTATTAGTGTTAGCCCAGAGTAACTATTTCACGCGAACGAAGTCGCGGGCAGAGGCTAGTAGACTATAGAGACAGAGTCTGCTACTAACTGAATGAAGTATGTTCACAATATAACAATGACGAAACACGTGATAATTAATTATACCTGATTAACATAATGTTGGTTCACACGTGAGGTGTGAATTAACACTCAATTGAGAGTTTATTAAATTATGTTATACCGTAATTATACGTTCCAAATAGCGACGTTAGATTGTCGATTGGTCGGAGTAACAATTTGTCTACTATTTTAGAAGGAATTTGTGAATATTTTTGTAGGAAGTAATCCTTGAATCTACTATATTCAACCGTCAACTAAAGACACACGTGTTAGTAACAAATTTAACACTCTGACCGACTTGTGACTAATTACTCTGGCAGAACTTCGCCTCAAAATAACTTCGGCATAGAAGTGCGTCTAGATTAACGACATCTTGTCTTTTATAGGTCGAACCATGAGTCAAAGCAATTAGTATTTACTCATATTTCCGCAAAATAATATAAGTAACACAAAAATAGTAATAAAGATCAAATTAATGTTATGTAAGTAAAATAATACATCGATTATATATTTTGAGTATTATGTTTTTCTTGTTTATATATAGAATTGATGTATCTCTAATAGGATGTGGCGCCAGTATTAATGTTTCGGCCGCGTTGTTATCTCACTTCTGAGGTACGTCGTAGCGGTACCAGAGGTTTATACGTGTTTTCATTAGTAGACCGGTGAAGCTATTAAGACCATGCTAGATCAATAACGAAGTCAGTTCGAAAAAAAAACGTGTTTTAATGCTTTTTGTTGTTTTACTCAGTAATATTTTGCTCTTTCTATTACTAGTTTCAGATTTTACTTCTTCAGTTACACCATGTGTAAATAAAATAAAATGTATTTTGGCGCAAAGAGACAAGGTAGTGGCCAATCAATTCCAGGCGGAATTGAAAAAGTAGCATCCACTATAATATTTAATGATGGATTCCCGCAAAGTAACGCCTTCTTCAACCAAATATGACCACCCCCTCTAAAATTTTTTTCAATGATAGAAAAGTACATAACCTCAAAGTTATGTTGCATGTTTTTAAATTACAATTTCATATGAAGTGAATCACAGTAGAACTATCTAGTATTTTGGTACATTTCATATATCTTTCTACAATGTTACTTTTGTAAATTCGGCTTCAAAATATGAATACATGATTCAATAAAAATTTCAACATACTGCTTGCATTCAACCACAACACTTTAGCATACAATCCTACTTTGCACAAGTCAAGGTTTTACTTCAGATCTGGTTAACGATGCCAAGAGAGTGGCGGATTCTGATTCCGATATTTTTTTATGTTAAGATTCATGTAATAAATGTGGTAATATATATTTTTAATCAGGTATTTCATTAATTTAAAATTTCTTTTAGAGGTACAAAATAACAATATATATTTTATAACTTGTGTCCGCGGCTCCGCCCGTGTTTTGTTAATATTCCTTATGATACAAGGTCTTTTTTTTCTTGAACTGACTCCGCTATTCATCTATCAAGTCCTTAACAGATTCACCGGACCACCAAGGCGAGCGCTTAGGGCACTCACCCGATTTTATTTGACAACTAGCTCATAGGTGCACGGCACACCTCGGCTTAGGCTGTTGCCCGATACATGCAATTCGCGACCTATCTGAGCTGACCTAAGCTAACTATTCATACATATGTGAGTTATTGGAACATATATGTGTACCAAACATACATACCTCAACAACTCTGATGTACATATATTTCGTACCAGATAATTTTCTAAACTATTTCAGTTCGATAAGGGAAAGAAACAAAACCCTTCCACTTTCATGTGTAAGCGTGTATGCGTGCACGTGTGTGTAGGTGATATGTGAAATCAAAAGTCAAGTAATAGTAAACATTCTACAATTGTCTGCAAATACCAATGAATATAGCAATCGGAAGCAATTATATAGATGATCACGGCATACGAATTGATTTGCTTCAACGCCATCTAACAGCTAGTTACAGCAAACTGAGTACAATAATAACCTTTTCTATGAGGGAAATACTTGGATAGGCAAAAAAAATGTTTTTACTACACAAAAAATTGTTTTTTTACTCACAGTGAAAATAAAATGAAAATATAGTTTTTAAGAGTAATATTAAGTAATGTCTCTTTGTGATCTTTAATTTGTCATTTAAATAACTGGGAATTTTTGTATTTGTAATTTTATTGCACTCTAATGAATCTGTGTTGTATAAATCAAAACATACTCTTGTAGGAAATCGAACGATCTACAAAAAAAGGTCTGATATGATTTTTAGCTAACTCGACTCCTTTAATAGTTATTCAAGGTTAAAGTTCAATCTCAAATGCATGATTTCTTATTGAATCGTACAAAATTACTTTCACCAAAAGTATGATGTTATTGATAGAATATAAACACATCGTGGAAGTCATTAATACCATTCGAGGTATGGATATGAGTAGAACAGAATGTTCAAACAGCAGACATATTAGAGTTATATAGAGAACTAGCTGACCCGTGCAACTTCGTTTGCACCAAATTGGTTATCACGCGAAAAAATTGTTTCTTTTTTTTAACGTAGCACGGCAAAATGTCTGTACTATGCCTGATGGTAAGCACAGTACAATCCAAAAACAATAGTGGTACCACCGAGTGACACACTATCCATCGCTGGTCGCCACTATCATGCCGGCCTACAGAAAGCTGGATATGCACAGGCTGATCCCGAAACGCGACGCGCAGAAGCGAATCACTATTACGGATTTTTTCGTCATGTACATGGTGGTTGTGACCCAGTCAGGCTGTAAAGCCCTACCACCCCGCAAATAAAACTGATACCCGATTGCAGCCAGAACTACCGTTTCCAATTGTGAATCCAAACTATCCACGGATTCACTTAAACATATACCCAGATTACATGTATTCATTTTTTAAATAAACCTAGTACCCATTCGTAGCGTCATCTACCAGGATCAATTAAAATAAAAACTAACCTACATAAAACTGAATAAACATCTCTACCACTTACTTTATCATAACTATCTTCGACTTGTATTAAAACCTTTTTATACTCCATTGTATTAAAGAAAAATATATGAACACCGTATCGAAGCGTCAAACATCCCGCCGAAAACGTCAATGTCACTTGCTTGAAACTATTGTCTAAGAGTTATAAACTGTTTCAAAAACGTATTTGAAATATATTTCCAATATATTTTTATAAATAATCTCTGTACCACTCACAACATAGTACCTATCACCTTCAAACCAAGCCAGTTTTATACATCAGGTTCAATCCCTCGGTAAGGATCCCTTGAGTGCGTTGCTTGCGCGATACGGTGACACACAAATATACATCACTGCTACAACACTACACGATCACCCCCACACACGTGAAACACATGAAACACTGAATGATGATGAATGAAACATGTTACACATGAAAGTGGAAGGGTTTACTTTTTTCCTTATCGAACTAAAAAACTCTCAATTTTCCGATAATAAATATATGCAGGAGTTGTTGAGGCGTGTATGCTTGGTATACATATACGTTTCAACAACTCATACATATATGAATAGTTAGCTAGATTAGTTAAGATAGGTCGCGATTTTGCATGCAACAGGCAACAGCCAAGCCGAGGTGTGCCGTGTACCCTTGAACTGGTTGCCTAAATAAAATCGGCTGAGTGCCTTAAGCGCTCGTCTTAGTAGTCCGGTAACTTATATACGTATATAAGTTATTGAAACATGCATGTGTACCAAGCATGCGTGCCTCAACAACTTCTATATGTATTTTGTGTAGGAAAAATCCTCTAAACTATGTAGGATAGGATAACGAAAAATAAGGGTAGGACTCTTGTGTCACTGTATCGCGGGAGTAGCGTACTCAAGGGCTCCACGCCCAGGGAACAGATCTAGGCTTGAGCCATTGCCGAGAAGGGCCTAATTTGGTGTACGGGAGCGAAATTTAGTCCGAAACCACGGCGGCGTGATCTGCGGTTATGCGGGCGTGGGTGAGAACACGCTCTGTTTGAAGAGACAGGCTGGTATTGATCGTTCGCTGACGTGATTGAATCAGGAGGGTCGGTAAAAATGTGTCGCGGTCGTCTTCTATACTGCGCAGCGTTGGGTACGGGTTCATCGTTCGCGGCGGATACCACTAACGGGCTGGGATGATTCGCGGCTTTTTCGAAATAACTACCTGTAAGTGATTTTATATACGCTCAGACAGAAAGCATCTCCAGGTCCTGTGGAGATCCTTATTCCGGACGTACCATGGGGCACCGGTGATTTTACGTAGGGCTCAGTTCTGGAGAACCTGCAACTTTTGAATACGATTTTGCGCATGTGCAAAGACCGAACAACTGTAACGTCATAATCGGACGGATGCAAGTTTTGTATAAAGTGAGTTTGTCTGGGGGATATTTTACTCTTATGACAAAGCAAATGATAGAAACGACCTAAGACCATACGGCTTTGTTTCGCACTCTTTCTGTGTGTGAATCGAAATTTAAGTGTTTATCTAAAGTAACACCAAGATATTTCACCTCGCCGGCCCAAGGTATTTCGGCTTTGTATAGCCTGATGGTCGACGACGCATATATTTGAGATGGCGTCAATCCCAAGTCATACGTTTACATTTATCGTTGTATATGGTGGTCAATAATGTTTAATAAAATGAAATTGGTTCTTTGCTATGAAAAAAAAAATGATTTCAAATTTATTATTGGAACGAAGTTCCTTACGGCAGGCTTGGAGGAGATAGAGATTTTGCTGCGCGACCGAACTGAAAAAAATGTGATAGTAAAACTGTAACGAAAAGTGCATGGAATAAAACAGTTAAATGAGACGTGCGCAGGCGCGACAGTCGTATACATAAGCGAGTAGTGTATAATATCTTTCTCTTTCTCCTTTTTTGTAATTATTTCTATTTCTATGTAATTTTATGTTGTCAAACCAAAATAAAGAGACATATTTTGTTATTTTAATTGATAATTTGAATTACGATTACATAAAATTGAGCACGATTTTTTTTTCCAAATAGTGTCCATTCTACATTAGCCGAAAGAATTTCGTTCCTACCTGGTGTCCCACGACACCACATTCTTTTTTTTATTTATAAAATATATCAGCGGGTATATATATGATTGTTTATAAAAAATGTGTCTGAATGTTTAATTGCGTTTAAAAGTTACTGAAAAAAATGTTCCTAAACCTATTATTGATTAATCATAAATCAAAATGCCTATTAAAAATACAACGTTAACCCGCTACCAAGTGTCCTAAATTCTGTCTATTGATATATTGATAATTTCTGTAGGTGGCAGAGCCACGCTGAAGCTATTACTGGTTTCAGCATGAATGGGTCGGCTCGTTCGGGCTAATACTGCCAGAATACTTACAGAAAACCGACGTCAAATAACACTGCTTGCATTGTAATGTTTCGTTCGGTCAGTGAGAGTGCCGGAGGTTCCCTTACACTCCCCCATATACAGGTTGGAAACGCACTTACAAATCCCCTGGTGTTGCTAGTGTCTATAGACGATGGTGGTCACTAAACATCACGTGACCCACCTGTTCGTTTACCTCTTATGATATAAAAAAAAATATATTGATGTATTAAAGAACCAGGTATTCTAAAATTCTTGTTCTTTTAACGTTGCCGGCTCTTGTACTAAGGTGTCGCAAAAAAGTCTAGTTACGTTAACTGCAAATTTTTGTTTTTCGTTATTCTGGAGAACTCATTGCGTTTTATGGGACAAAGAGTATCCTGGATGTAGTCTTCTAATATTAGTTATCACCGTGTCAAATTTCGTTAAAATTGGTTCAGTACTTTCAGGGTAATTCGGGTTTATATTCTAGACTTTAATCCTTTATCCTGGAGAACCCTTTGCGTTTTATGAGACAAAAAGTTTGATTCAGTACTTTCAGAGTGATGCGTGTGCATAGGGACAGACAGACAGACAGACAGACAAAAATTGTAAAAAGATTATTTTTGGCTTCTATATCGATAACATAGTCTACCCTGATTAAAATTTTCAAAAAATATTTAATGTACAGATTTCGACTTGTTACAGTTTTATTATAGTATATAGATAGATAGATAGAAGATAGATAGATAAGTATTACCAGAAATAAACTGAGATTGTCAATTAATAAAATTATGAAATCATATTATTTGCTTTGCGAACTTTCTTTTAGTAGTAAAATAGCCTACGTTTCTTAATTACGAATCGCTTTATGTAATTCATTTTGTCTCATTGTCTTATTTTGCTTATGCGTATGTTGGCGAGCGCCTATCACTAACCTAGTTTGGGTGATTGCGGTCCCACGCTTTTAAAGCGAAGCGATGTGATATTATAGCCTGCTTTAAAGCTGACTTGTACCTTTAAACACTTTTAGTTTTTACTCCTCACGATACCTGCTTATAGTAACACGATTGTGACGTAACTATACATGTTCAAAATTAACTGCTGATACCGAGAGACCGTTAATTCATCATACCTTTCTTCATTGCAATATCATTCGGCAAACTGGATGTATCTGATAGCACATCTTGCGAAACAAAATATTTACCAAAATGCATATGATAGCCTCGACTCCATTAGATACAGGCATCCACCAATCTTAAGTTAAACGTGATGATACTGTATGTTTTATTGCTTTCAAAGAATGAATAGTAGTGGTAGAGCCAAGCTGAAGCTATTATTGTTTTCAGCACTAATGGGTCGGCTCGTCCGGGGAAGCACCACCCTCTCACAGAAAACCGACGTGAAGTAACAGTGCTTGCATTGTTGCGTTTCGTTCGGTCAGTGAGAGAGCCGGAGACCCACCTACATTTCCCTTTCCCTTTCTCCTTCCCTTGCTGCCCCCCCCCCCCCACCCTACTCCCAAACACAGGCTGACAACGCACTTGTGACTCCCCTGGTGTTGCAAGTGTCTATGGACGGTGGTGATCACTTAACATCAGGTGACCCATCTGTTCGTTTGCCTCCTATGACACAAAAAAAAAATGAAAAATCTCTTTACTGTTTTCTGTTGATGATAATTACAATAAATATTATAATCAATGTACCAAATTTAAAATAAATAACTAGCTTCCGATCTCGCCTTCTCTCGCATTAATATAGATTTTGAAAATGAAATATCCAATTTTATTCTCTGATAGCTTTTAAGTGTGGGATTATCTTCTATTCCGCTAAGTATTTTTTGAGGTTATTTATTACAAACCAAAATTAAATCTTTGTAACAGCAGTTTAGAGAATGCAATGTCAATAATAATTTCAGAAATATAAATATGTGGAAACAATTAGGCCTACGGCTATTTAATTCCAAACTAAATGTAGTTTATATTATGATAATTAAACAGTTCTTTTACACCTAATCACAGAGCTAACAATAATTTTCCTTAGCTAAGCATTAAGTACTGTGCACGGATCGAATCACTGCGGCACGAGGTACTAAACATGAATAGCATATCTAATTAAAGCATAGCATCATTTACTGGAGACGATCTCTCGTAACAGTACTTACTTGTTATATAAGATCTTATGTATATAAAATTATATTGGAATGCTTGAATTAGATTTTAATGTTCTGCTCTCATTATACCTTATAATAGCAAAGAAATTGCTACTTAGTGTACCGAGTTACAAAAATTATACGTTCTTCATAATTATGATTTTTTAAAGATAATTAATTAAATAGATTTTTTTTACATTACTTATTAAGAAGTATATAATATTAAAGAAAAGTAAAAGTATTAATTGAAAGTTTTCGGAGATACCGTATTCATAAATTCAAGGGAATTCGAGCCCCTTTTCCCTGAATGCTTCTGAGCGGGAGCTAGGAACTAAACCGAGTCAAGAATTCGAGAGAAAACATTTTTTAAGGAATAATATTAATTATTGAAATCGTGAATACAGTAAAGTTCTTTATAACCTTCGTGACTTTACGAAACTCCTATGGATTACATTTTACCTTAAATATTAAGCTGCATTTGTCATTCGTTCGTAGATTACCTCCATTTGCTTCCCTTTGTAGTCGCTCTATATCCTGAATATAACTGTCAATGGATGCCTTGGGTCGCACTTATGTACCTCACAAAACAGAGGATAGAAATCTCTGAGAAACTGACGTCATTATTCGAAACATTCGACAAACTTCTAAAACACTATTTTTGCTTTGAATAGCCAGGGCGAATAAAGTATCCATTTTTAGCCCTTGTATCCTTTTGGCAGAAAAATAGATAAATATATGTGTTTAAGTATAATGAAGCGATCTATTACTTTAATAAATCATATCTATAGTTATATAAACGGATGACAAAAAATGGAAGCCATGTAACACGGTCATACTCAAAAACCGCATGTCATTATAACAAACAGTGAATATCACCACATATATGTATGTATTTAAATAAAAATTAATTGGCTGATATACACAGGCTGAAAGTTTAGTTAGTAGCGATATTTGTGTAGGATATTCTGCACTCGATTCTCGTTCTAAATCAATTAAAAAATAAGTGCTTAATATTTGACCTAATTATATAGTATAAAATTTTTTTACAAAAAAAAATTAAACCGACTTCGATATCAAAAACTTATAAAGCACTGAAAAGTGAAAAATAAATATAGTATTAAATTAACCAAATTAAATAAAATATATGATTATTTTCGCTACTTAGAGATATATTGAAAGTCGGCGCCAACCGAAAATCATATCATCTACATATGTACAAAATTTAAGTCCATTCTCACGTCTCGTGATATATATTTGTATAATGTAATATACTTTTCTACCTGCAACAAATTTGAAATTTTGGTTGGCACCGACTTCCAATATATCTCTAGGTAGCGAAAATATTTATATATTTTATTTAATTTGGTTAATTTAATACTACATTTATTTTTCACTTTTTAGTGCTTTATAAGTTTTTGATATCAAAGTCGGTTTAATTTTTTTTGGATTTTTTTTTAATTTTTCCATTCTTAGTGTATATAAATATATTTTGTATGGTTTTAATTAATTATAAAATAAGGAAGGTTTAGTGGTTTTAAGAATCTTAATCTAGGTATATTAATCTTTCCGCAACGCTTACGCTCTTACTTTGATCATAGCTGCGGTCTTTTTGATAACAGTTGTATTTTATGTGAAATGGACAACAAATAAAGGTGAAGATCTAAAATTCGTTCATAGTGATGGTGATTAGACTTCTAGTAGTTAGGCTATCTAGTAGACTACCTACATATAAGCGGTTACCTGTAAGCCGTTGAGGTGTTCCATTCCAATTTCTCCATTTTCATAATCAAATCAGGATTGATTAAATGATATTTTTATCACTACAACAGGTCGTTCCAAGTTTTCATTAAAATTAGCTTATGGGGATGGTTATTTATTCATATAAGCTTTATTCATCCCTTTATTTTTTACCCTTATAGTTGTATTTTTTTAAAATTTGAAGAACACCATTCCCAGGTACGGTGATTCAAATAAAATTGTTGAAATCGGTTTCAAGTACACGAAAATACGTAGACACGAACTAGGTGAAAATCAAATAAACGATATTTCAACCCCTTAGGCGTTGAATATTTTATTCACATTTATATGGGACCACCTCTGAGTACAGCCGAATCAAACAAAGAAGAATCATTAAAATCGGTTCACAATTGACGGAGGTATCGATTAACATACATAAAACCGAACATAGAACCTCCTCCTTTTTCGAAGTCGGTTAAAAGTACAAAAATTATACGCATCCTCTACGCGTCTATGTTAAGAACAGTGTCAATGATCAATGGGTGAAGTGAAAGTGAACGTAGGAATGGTATGAATAAAAGAAAAGGGTTTATTGTCCGTTTTATTACCGAGGGTTATTAAATCCGAGTCGCCTCTTGCAGGTTTCGGCACCAGTATTGCACCTAGGCTTATTACGTTAGTGCTTCTACTTTTGAAAGTCTTAGAATAAACTTTAACTTAGGTTCTCTTTGTTGTTTATTTGTACTTATTTTGGTATTATTATTTTATATGTTAAATGAGACCATGAACTATCATCTCTTAGAATATTGCAGGACTAACCTAACACCTGATATAAGCGCATCATTTCAAAACGGATATTTGAAAAAAAAAATTCGGAAGATTGTACGGAAAAGTGAAAAATTCGGGATTAAAGATCTCCATAATAAGTAAGTGACTTAAAACATATTAGGAAGATCTTCAATAATTTGACAGAATTGACAGATTGACGTTCGATTACCATTTTATTTCTTCACATAGTCTTATTGTAAAGAGACGATTTGGTCTTTCTTTTTTCGACGATACAACCATGCAAAATCGGAGCGGGCAGCTATAAGTGTATACAGAATAATGCCTGGCATATCTCCATATAAAAGTGAGTATAAACAAAATACAGTAGGAAGATCTTCAATAATTAGACAGAATTGATAAGTTGAAGTTCAGTTACAATTTTATTTTATCACATAATCTTACTGACAAAGAAGATTTGGTCTTATTTTTTTCGACGATACACCCGTCCGAAGTCGTCGCGGGCAACTAACTGTATACAATTTAATGGCTGGCATATACAAAACAATATTACGACATACGAATACGTCAAAACGTAAAAAAAACAAGTTATTGAAACGTATTGATAATATTCTAAAATGCCTACGGAATAATCCATTTTTAGAACAGCGGGTCAAACAATGGCCTATCATAGACGGAATTAACTAACGCGTCGCATGTTAGGTTCCGGGTAATTGGATGTTAGAAGGCGGAGATTGGCAGACATATTGGTCGGTATGTAGAAAGGAATACTATATGAAATTTGAAAACTTTGTAGAAGAAACATACTTACCATGACATTCTGTTAACATTGCAGACGAGAAAATCTGTGAGTAAGGTATTTTGTTACCGCTTCACGCAAAAAATACTAATTAGATCTTCATGAAATTGTACAATTATAATATAGCTTATATATCAGACTAGCCCCTGTCGGCGACTTCGTCCGCGTAGTAATAGTGACTTTGGGCTAATGCTAACATGCATCGGAAGCTCTGAAGAAGAAAAACATCCTGATTTTGAAACGTTTTTTATCGTTGCTCTGTTCCTATTGGTCTTTGCGTGATGATTTGATAGCCTATAACCTTCCTCAATAAATGAGCTATATAACACTGACAGAATTTTTCAAATCGGACCGCACTTCATGAGTTTATTCCCGACAACGTCACAAACTCACAAACTTTACCTCTTTATAATATTATAATAGTATAGATTAACTTAGAATAAGTAATGAGATAAGATGATTTTTTGGTTTTACTTCTTAATTTTGGTTATACTTATTTAAAATTTATTAAAAAATATACCACAATGTCTTTATATTTAAAAATAAAATTCTTTTGTTTGTCGCCAAACTCCTCCTAAACCGCTAGACCGATTTTGATGAAAGTCCAGGTACTATTCAGGTATCATTAAGATAACAACGCAGACGAAGTCGCGAGTTTAGCCTATAGTATTATAAGTGCGAAGGGGTGCGAAGATGGTCCCACCTCCACGTGGTGCACCCTGGGCAGTGGTCAGCAGCTTCCCTAAATGGAAGCTGCTGGCCATTGGCGAAGAGGACCATACCATACCAATCCAAGGTGTTAAGTGAACCGTGCCGAGGAATGCGTGGCTGAAGGTGAGTTCAGTCGTTAACGGTACCTCTTCGATACCAGGGCACCTCGGAGAGTAATTTATGCCCTTCCACCGATATGCGGGGCTCTGTCGGTGTGTGACCTCATTATTCCCTTGCTTCTCGTGGGAACAAAATGGATGAAAATATTGATAAAGTTTTATTAGATCTAAATTCCCTAGTTTACGCCCTGGAAGACTCCAGGGATGACATCTCATCTGGGACGGGGGGAGGTAGCGCCTCCCCGACGCCCGGACCAACCACCTCTACAGTTGAGAGGACGAACCTTGGGTCGGAGGTTGCCATGGTAACCACACCGCCCGCGGAGACGGACTCTGAACAGAAAAGAGGTAAAAGACGTAAAATGTCAGGAGCCGCAAGGAAGAGGTTCCGGAAGCTGGTGCAAGCGAACATTAGCCCTGATGAGGCGCTAACGCTATGCCGAAAGCCTTGGACCGAAATCCCAGTGGAAAATCCTGGAAGACCTAAGGCGGTAAAACGAATTAGGTCTGAAGAGGTATCTCCTGATGTTCACCACAAAAAGGTACATAAGCCTGCTCCTAATACCAGGGTTAGGCCTAGTTTTGGTGAGGTTGCCGGATCCACGCGAGTGGGGATTCGTAATGTGGACCCCATGAGCGTGGAACAAATGAAACTGGTTCATGGTGCACTCACACAGGAAATTTTAAAAATAGGAATCAAGGGCGCTGGTCCTCGATTCCTAGGACTCAGTCACCGGCCGGGCTGGATACTCATCACATGCATGGATGAGATGAGTAGGAAGTGGCTAACAGAAACCACTCCCAAAATAAAACCCTGGCCGGAGGCTGACCTATCAATCATGTCGGAGAGTGAACTCCCGAAACCAGCAATTGGCTCAGCGTTCTTGCCGGATAACGAGGCTGCGACCCTTGAAAACGCACTCGAATTAATACGGTTACAGAACCCTGAGTTAAACCCAGAACATTGGAGAGTGCTACATTCGTGGGAGGAAAAGGGAGGAAGATTTGTTGCTTTCGCTCTTGACGATCCCTCGCTACAGACTCTCCAAAAAAATAATAACAAAGTTATGTTTGGCTTTAGATGGATTGTGTTTAAAGTCAAAACTGGAACGGAAGGAGCTCAGGAGGTTAAACCACTGGCTGGTCCTTCCTCCAACATAGGGCAAATTGAGGGACAGCAAGCCCAAGCGGCAGCACAAACCTCTTTGCCTGTAAATACTGTAGGTGATCCTGTCCCTTCTACCTCCGCAGCCACTGGGCTGGGAGAAAGGCTGGTGTCACAAGTGACGCAAAAAAGCCTTCACCCACGGCCCGCTGGTAGGGGAGGCAGACAGGGAAAGACCGGCGGAACCCAACCTAGAGGTGGACGTTCACGTTCCCAGACAGGAAGGGCGACCGCCAGTAAAACACCTGCACGTAAAAAACAATAGCGTCATCAAAGGGTAAAGCGAGGGTTCTCCAGATTAACCTCCACCATGCTGTCGCGGCAACGGCGGTACTGGAGAAGTGCCTTGCAGAAGGCACTGCTGACCTCGCTCTTATACAAGAACCTTGGTTGCGCCAAAATAAAGTCATGGGACTGAACACCGCAGGGAGCGTCTTAGCGCATAACTGTGGGACTAAGCCCAGAGCTAGTATAGTTTTTAGCAAAAGAACTAAATTTTTACCTGTTCCAGAGCTCTTCTCAGACGACCTGGTTGCAGTGTACTTTAATCTTGACGGGTGGCAGGGCCCGAAACTACTTGTGTGTTCAGCCTACCTACCTGGAGAGAAGATCAACCCAACAGAAGAGCTTGTGCGAGTTGTGGACTATGCCGTGAAACACAACGCTGAGCTATTGGTGGGCTGTGATGCCAATGCACACCATACAGGTTGGGGGAGTAGCAACATTAACGATAGAGGTGAGTTACTTTACGATTTTATCACTTCTCACACTCTAGTAATTTTAAACAAAGGCTGTAAACCAACCTTTGTAACACGCGCTAGACAAGAGGTTCTGGACATCTCATTCGCCACAAAAAATTTTGCTAGGTACATAACTGACTAGCACGTAAGTGACGAAAACTCAATGTCTGATCACAGGCATGTAAAATACGAACTATTACACTCACTACAAAGTGAGAACTTTATATATAGGGACCCTAGGAATACTCATTGGGCATCTTATAGAGATAACCTAAGATGTAACCTGGAAACAGTCCCTAAATCTATGAAGACAATTGAGAGTCTAGAAGTGGCAACAACTGCTCTTACAACGGCGATTGTAGACGCCTTTGAGCGAAGTTGCCCTGTACGGCAAAAGACCTCAACAAGACGAGTACCTTGGTGGAACAAAAAACTCATGAAACTGAGGGAAAAAACTAGACACCTTTTTAATAGAGCCAAAAAGACCAAAGAATGGGAAGCATATCTAGCGGCTCTAACCAACTATAACAAAGAAATTAGGAAAGCCAAGCGAGCATCCTGGAGGAAATTCTGTGAGGAAATAAATGATATGCCTCACGGAGCAAGAATTCACAAGGTGCTAGCCAAGGACAAACCTAATCAAATAGGGCTCCTCCAAAAACCAGATGGCACTTTTACTGCTAATGAAAAGCAGACTATGGAGCTTCTTACCTCAGTCCATTTTCCAGGCTCTGAGAGTCCTATGTCGCAAAGCGAATTAATGCCTCCCAAGAGTAAACCCCAGTTGGAGGACTGGCGTAGAGCGACAGTGATCATAAAGCCACAGAACGTGAAATGGGCTATAAAAACTTTTAAACCATTTAAATCAAGCGGTGAGGATGGAATACAACCTGTGCTTTTACAGCAAGGAATGGACATTCTAACACCGACTTTAATCAAGATCTTCAGAGCTAGTCTTGCATGGGGATTTATACCTGAATTGTGGACAAAAGTACGAGTCCTATTCATACCTAAGGCCGGCAAGAAAGACTACGCTTTACCGAAGTCTTTCAGACCTATAAGCCTTACATCTTTTCTTCTCAAAACACTGGAGAAGATACTTGATAAATATATTAGGGAGGTGATATTGGTCACAAGCCCTATACACGCTAACCAACATGCCTATAGCAAAGGTAAATCTACCGAAACTGCCCTGCTATGTCTGACAGACAAGATAGGAAAGGCATTGGAAGACAAGCAAATTGCACTATGTGCATTTCTAGATATTGAGGGTGCGTTTGATAACACCCCAATAAAAACTTTGATCCAGGGTCTCGAGATCAAAAAAGTAGATACCACTATCACCAAGTGGATCAAAGCAATGCTTACTCATCGAACAGTCAAACTGACATTACATGGCACAAATCATGAGGTGGTAACCACAAGGGGATGCCCTCAAGGTGGGGTGCTTTCACCCCTATTATGGACCTTGGTGGTTGACCAGCTCCTGCATAAGATGGACGAACTGAGGATAGACACCCAGGGCTATACCGATGACCTGGTGGTGATTGTCCGAGGCTTCTGTCAAAGTACTATCTCGTACCTTATGCAGAAAGCATTACTTGCCATTCACAAATGGTGCAACGATAACGAGTTAAAAGTCAATTCAGACAAAACCGTATTGGTACCATTTACGAAGAAAAGGCGTCTTGACAAATTAGTAAATCCTACTTTAAATGGCAAGACAATTACCTTTTCAACAGAGACCAAGTATTTGGGAGTAATTATAGACCAAAAATTAACTTGGAACAAACAGATTGATGCTTCAATTCAGAAAGCAAAATTAGCAATGGGTATATGCGGACGACTGGCTGGTAAACGCTGGGGTTTAAACCCTAGGCTGGTCATCTGGCTTTATACCGCAATAGTCAGGCCGACAATAACGTGCGCCTGCGTGCTCTGGAGCGGTAAAACTAGCCAGTTAACTGTTAGAACCCGCTTAACTTCGGTACAAAGGACAGCGTCTATCTTAGCGACGGGAGCTATGTCGACCTCCCCTGGAGCGGCTCTGGAAGCGGTGTTGAATCTTCTGCCCCTTCACCTTCATGTAGGAAAGGTGGCGAGGTCAACAATGCACAGAATGTACGTACAGGGAAGTGGCTATCCCTGTCCCTGAGATCCATACTGGACTCAGTGATAGAAACCCCAGTTTTAGGTATGATATCAGATATAAAAATACCTGAAACTAATTTTACAAAATTCTACACAGTAGACATACCGCCACGGGACTCCTGGACTAACAGTGAAATAACGTGGAAACCGGGTAGCCTATTGTGGTATACTGATGGGTCCAAAATGGGACTTAACGTAGGCTGTGGTATCTATGGGGAGCGACCTAAGTTTAGGCATCACACTAACCTTGGTTGTTTCGCCTCCATTTTTCAAGCAGAAGTGTACGCTATTTTAGAGTGTGCCCATATAAATCTGCAAAAAGACTACGTTAACCATACAATTTACATCCACTCGGACAGTCAAGCAGCCTTACTGGCACTTGCTTCAGACTCAGTTGAGTCGAAACTTGTGTCAAATTGCGTGGCTGTATTAAACAGTCTGGGACAAAAAAACAGACTAATTTTGCGATGGGTTCCGGGGCATGCAGGCATTCGTGGCAACGAAGTTGCTGATGAACTTGCAAGAGCAGGAGCTATGGGAATACACATCGGCCCAGAACCGTTTTGTGGAATACCCAAAAGCCTAGCTCTCTTGACCCTTAGAAACCATTACAATCAAGAAGCTAAAACATTCTGGTATAACTTACCAGGACAAAACCATTCCAAGGAGCTCATCAGGGCATTTAATCAGCGATATGCTGATAAGGCCCTGTCACTCGGTAGGAATCAAATACGGACTTTAGTAAGAGCACTAACTGGACACTGTTGTCTTAAAAAGCATTTGCACAACATTGGTGTCCAGAGCACAAGAGAGTGCAGATTCTGTGATATTGCAGATGAAACCCCCAAACACCTCTTGTGCGAATGTGATCCACTAAAACCTACAAGAAACCGGATTCTGGGAAAGCATGTTTTGCTTCCGGATGAGGTACAGATGCTCTCAGCCAAAAAAGTCCTGCTGTTCCTGAATACTATAGGACTAGGCGGAGAGCTTTAGTAACATGGGGCGATCACAATAGATCACTACTGGTCGCAGTGATACAGGACCATTAAAGGCCTGCAAAGCCCCATTCTCTAGAATAAAAAAAAAAGAATAAAATTATAAGTGCGAATGTGAGTTTGTTTGTGTATTTGATACGCTTTCACACCTTAACCACTCGATGAAATTCTGCTTATATGTTTTCAAAGGTACAAAAAAGTACATAGAGTACCTGTAATCCAGTAAAAATGTACTACTACAAATCTACATTACCACAGAGAAAGTGACCAAATATATCCACAAAGTAGATGTTAAAATAACTCAAATATAAATAGACGAACATGCTGTAACGATTATAAATATTCATATTTGAATTAGAATCTGCAATAAAATATGTATTAAAAATATAATTGTGAAATCTTAAGACATGAATAATAAATAAATAATATAATAAATGTAACAGCACGATTTGCGTCAGCGCCATTGAATTCCAAGCTCGAAATAGCTTGTAACTAAACAGATAATGTATATGGGTAATTTCAAGGGTGCTTTACAGACATTTTTTTTGTCGAAATGTTTTTTTCGTGTTTTCTGATCGATGATAAGCGACACGTATTTTTTTTTTCAATGTGATACTTGAACGTTTCGTGATATGATTTTTTAAAGTTCGAACATAAAATGATACCTTTACAATTTAATTGTGAGTTAGTTTACAAGCTTTAAAAAAACACATTGTCCGTTTTTTTAAACAAAATATAGTGCATTGTTATAAATAATATAATTATAAATAATCAAATTCATTTTTTTAAACTTGGATCAATTTTTTTCCCATAAGATTTTGTTGTTTAGCAAGTCTAACCTAACCTAGTCAAAGCGAGACAAAGAGGAAGACGGCGAACATTCAGCGAGTGCGGTGCATTTTGTCAACCTTTGTGAAGCAAGTATTTAATACGTATTTAACATTTTTGTAATAACTACACCGATATAGAATTTAAAAGATATTAGAGTGGACTAATTTCATTCTTAGACAAAAGAAAATCACAAGGCATATTTCTGGTTATAATTTGTAAATATCCAATATCATTAATTCTAAGTTTACACACTCTGTTACGAATGATAATTTAAGACTTCGTTAGGAAACAACAACAGAAACGTTTTACGACAACTTGCATATAAACGTTTTGCAAGCTATACGCTGTTTAATATAAGATCACAAGTAAATTTTCACACATTCTTTTATAAATGCAGGAAATTCCTTGACCCACTCTAGTAGTGCAGGCGCCAAGTTATACGCACTTGCTAAATATGTTTAAAGCCGAATTTAATTTTTTCTCGATTTGAACTAATGTTTTTGTTTATATATATATGTATATATATATCATCATAGGAGGCTAATGAATAGGTGGGTCCCCTGATGTTAAGTGTTCACCACCGTCCATAAACACTAGTAACACCAGGGGAGTCGCAAATGCGTTGCTAGCCTGTGTTTGGGGCGGAATTGGGGAATGGTAAGTGGGTGAGGGGCGGGGGAGAGAGAGTGGAGAGGGGAAGGTAAGGTGGTTTTTTTATGTCATAAGAGGCAAAGGAACAGATGGGCCATGGAACAGAAACACCACAGGAGTCGCAAGTGCTTTACCAGCCTGTGTTGGTATGGAAGGGGGGAGGGGGAAAGGAAAGAGAGGGAGGGAGGTGGGCCTCCGGCGCTCTCACTGACCGAATGAAATGCAACAATGCAAGCACTGTTACTTCACGTCGGTGTTTCTGTAAGTCAGGTGATAGTACCCCGAGCGAGCCGATCCATTAATGCTGAAACCAGTTACAGCATCAGCGTGGTCCTCCGGCGCTCTCACTGACCGAATGAAACGCAACAATGCAAACACTGTTACTTCACGTCGGTGTTTCTGTAAATCAGGTGATACTACCCCGGGCGAGTCGACCCATTCATGCCGAAACTAATAATAGCTCCTGCTTAACGTCTGCAGGGCCCGTTATATAATCTATATACATATGTACAAAATGATAGTTATGGACTACTGGATGATAAAAAACTACTGTATAGCATCCAATATTTTTAGTTCAACTTCTTAATTAAGCATTTGGTTCTTATCTAAAATATGAATAACTATATATTTGTTTAAAATAATAAAATAAAAGTTTTAAGAAACTACGATTATTGTAAGCATTACTCATCTGGCGATGAGTGTTTTCTTAACATGGGAAAATCGGGTACGTGGTGTAATGCGCATGCACAGGAAAATGATATAAACATCGTTTACGAAGAAACATTATAAGAAAAGTAAAGTTCGCTTTGTATTTTTTTACTCCTGTGTACATAAAATGTATGGTTAAGGTAATATAACGCAGATGAACTCGCGGGCAACAAGTATAAAAAAGCTTCAGTGGGTTCAAGGCCTATTATAATTGTACATTAAAGTAAACAGAGCAATTTTCACAGGATAAAATATACACATCTCTCATTTCCTGCACCCTACAGTCGTAAAAAACTGTATTATGCAAATCCTGACATAAACACACATGAAATACTGACATTACCAAATAAAAAAAATGGTATAACTTAATTAAACTTTAACAAGCAATGTAATCGATGAGGTAATAAACACACGTACACAACTAATAAAGTTAAACTGACGGGAATGCAAAGTTACGCATCGTAATTTATTACGTGTTATTATGGCAGATCATTGATAGGCTTTGCGTGTATCTAATAGATAGCATCACACGACGTGTTCGATGGCGAAACATTCATACTTTGTTCCACTTAGTTGTAGGCTTATTTTCTCATCGAAAGAAAAAGGTACACATATCTACAATCTATTGATAATCGCCATTACACATAACACCTCCACACACGTGCACGCCTACACGCTTACACCCTGTTTTTCTTTTTCAGAGATATAAACGACAAAGAGTTCTACCCTTATTTTTCCCTATCCTGTCCTATCCTATATAGTTTAGAGGATTTTTTCCGACACAAAATACATAGTTGTTGAGACACACATGCTTGGTACACATGCATGTTTCAATAATTCATATACGTATATCTAGATAGCTTAGCTTAGGTTAGCTCAGATAGGTCGCGATTTTTCACAAAACAGGCGACAGCCCAAGCCGAGGTGTGCCACCAGTTAGTCGCCCAAACATCGCAAATCGGCTGAATGCCTTTAGCGCTCGCCTTAGTAGTTCGGTGAATCTGTAAAGATCATTCCAGATCAACAGCGTTTACATTAAAAAAAAAGTCTGTGTTAAAGCACAGTGTCGGTGTTGACGGTCGGGTGATTTCACTTTCATTTGAAAGGGAATGCGGAAACATCAGAAACAAAAGGATTTATTGCCCGTTTTTTATCAGGACATTAACTCCAGGTCGCTCATTGTATTTGTTGACACCGGTCATTGAACTTTTTTTTTATTGTAGCAAGGTAAAATGACTACACTATGCCTGATGGTAAGCACAAAAATAATAGCGACCACCGATTGACACATTTCGTTCGATATTCAGCAGGGTGCACCACGTACAGGTGAGGTCGGCTTAGGTGTCTCAAGTCTTATGATGTTATTTGACACCCTTTACACCCCTAACTTAAGTTTATTATTTTATTTGCACGTTTGTAGCTATACTTTTGAAAGTCTTGGTACAAACTTTAACTTTGGTTTTCTTGGTTGTTTATTAGTATTTGTTATAATATTATTATTTTATATATTAAATAGGCCCATAAATTGACATATACTACAATGTTGCGAGTGTCTAAGCTTTCATCTTGTATATACAATTTTAGCGAGTGCCGTATTTCTAAAAATGTTCGGAAATGACCTTCGGCTGTACATTCTCATCGCTTCCATTCATATAACGTTCGATTAGTCCAAGACTATTATGCTATATCAATTAACATAATATAAACTTAACACAACAGTTTGCATTGAAATCGTCGTAATAATAATATTGCAATACTTTCGATTACGCCATTAGTTTTTATGTTGATCTAAATATTATGATCACAAAACTGCTACTTGCTAGTTAAATAATTTATAATGAGAAAAAAATAAATTAACTTAGTGTGTGAATGCATTAGGAACTTGCAATGCTTTTGATGCAGAAAAATAACCTTCATTATAATTAAAAAAGTCCCAGAGTCGTACCACAGCGTCAGCTATCGAGCTCTTTAATGAATGATGAATCTTGAATCCAGCTCAACACAAACAGAAATTATAAAGATCTGTCGAGCCATTTAGGAAGAGTTCATTCACATACACAAGTACAGTAGAATTATATATATTGAGATAAGTTAATAGAGATCTGCCTGGTCTGCTAAATATATTTGATCTCAGACTCTTATATATGCATATATATACTATAACAAAACTGTAACAAGGCCAAATCTGTACATTTAGTATTTTTTGACAATTATAATCTTAGTAGACTATGTTATCGATATACATAGAAACCAAAAATAATCTTTTTACATTTTTGTCTGTCTGTCCCTGTTGACGAAACTTGACACAGTGATAACTAATATTACAAGATTACATCTTGGATACTTTTTGTCCCATAAAACGCAAAGGGTTTTCCAGGATAACGGATGAAACTCTAGAATCTGAACACGTGTTACTCTGCAAGTACTGAACCAATTCTAACGAAATTTGACACAGTGTTAACTAATATTACAAGGTTACATATTGGATACTTTTTGTCCCATAATATATAAGGGTTCCTTTATATACATTTAACATTGAGTTATTAGAATTTTAAGCGCATATTGTTTACAAAATAAATGATTTCCACGTTACTAAACTTTATGCGGACATTCTAAAACACTATAATCTAGAACGTCTGGGTCGATCACAAATTCGTTCCGGTCGCTTAATCGTTAACAAATATGATAAATCAACTCTATATCTATGACAATTGATTTACGAATAGTTCTCGATAACTACCTTCCGAGTAATTCGGTTACGAGATCGTCTCGCGCGTGGCATAATTTGTTATCTAATTACGTACAGTTAATTGATGTTCGCTTTGCTAGACAGTTTAATTAGACAGTAATGGCGGATGCGCTAAGTCGGCTGAGTGAACTGTTACATTAACAAATTAAAAATAACTGTTATAGCATAATGAGGCGATCACGATAACGTGTTTGTCGCGTCGACGATTAGCGAGATTATCTATTTTGTGTGATAGATCAAAGAGCCGTCATACATATGTTATCTTCTATTCTCTAAAAGTAATTTAGGAAGTTTTCACTAAAAAAAATCGATGCAGTCATAAGACCTGCCGACAAGAGTGAAAACTCAAAACAATTGAATAACAGACTCCTTTTTTGAATTTTGATATCAATTCTAAACTGAATTATTTAAATTTTACAATTCTTAATACATATTTTTGTGTCATAGGAGGCAAATGAACATGCGCGTCACCTGGTGTTAAGTGATCTACCACACCAGGGTAGTTGCAAGTGCGTTGGAGGCCTATGTTTCGGGGTAGGGGGAAGGGTGGAGACGGAGGCAGGGGGAAGGGAAGGAAGGTGGTTCTCCGGCGCTCTCACTGACCGAACGAAACGCAACAATGTAAGCACTGTTACTTCACGTCAGTTTTTTTGGGTCGGGTGGTACTACCCCGGGCATTCTTGATAATTTAATGTATGTCCGTAAAAACTTTGAAAAACTGAATTTAGTAAAAGACCGGCATAATGTAAATACTAGAAACTATAATAAACTGGTCGTCCCATGTTTCAGACCTAGCAAAACCAGTAATAGATTCTTAGGTAATAGTGTTAGGTTTTACAATAAAGTCCCAAAACATGTTAGCGATTTGCCGGACTGCAAATTTAAGTGCCACGTCAAGCGTGTGTTAGTGTCAAAAGGATATTATAGAGTGGATCAGTAAATGAACGATAGTGATGTCTGGAATTGAATCCTCTCTGTGCATCCACTATAAGCTATTATATGATGTATTGGAAATATATGTAGAAAAAAAAATGTACCCGATCGAGTTTCTTGGCTGTTCTTCTCGATGACTGGATTGTTTTCCGAACCGGTGGTAGTTTTTGACGTTCATAAGCGCCTTATTAGGGCCTAAACTGAATAAAGAATTTTTGATTTTGATTTTGATTTCAAGTCGACCCATTCATGCTAAAACCAGTAATAGCTTCAGCGTGACTCTACCACTCTTATCTTCATATAATTATCTTCTATTCTATAAAAGTAATTTTGGAAGTTTTCATTAAAAAATTAGTCGATGCAGTCATAAGACCTACCTACCGACAGAAGTGAAAACTCAAAACAATGTAATAACTGGTTTTTGTAGGTGGTAGAACCACGCTGAAAATATTACTGGTTTCAGCATGAATGGGTCGGTTCGCCCCCGGTACTACCAACCGACCCACAGAAAACTGACGTGAAGTAACCCTGCTACAGCATTGTTGCGTTTGGTTAGTGAGAGCGTCGAAGACCCATCTCTCCTCACCTTCCCCCTCTCCTCTTCCCTCCCCCTGCCCCTAACACAGGCTGACAACGCACCACTCTATTGATGTTGCAAGTGTCTATGGACGGTGGTGATCACTTAACATCAGATGACACACCTGTTCGTGTGCTTCCTTTGGTAAAAAAAAAAAAAACGGATTTTCAATTTTTATATCAGTTCTATTCTGAATTACTTAAATTTTACAATACTTATTTTGAATGATTAACATAAGTTCGGTTTGCATATATATAGTCACTCTATCATTGTAATTATGTAAGAAGTAGAAAACTACCTAACCCTTCCTTCCGTTGCTATGGCTCAGTTATTACATGTTGAATTGAAATCCGATAAAGTATTTTGTATAAGAAATTCAAAACATTACGCCCTCTATGAGATACCCATATTAGTAAGATCGCACAGTTTTCTGTCAACAAACTAATCTAAAGCGCGCTATCTATTCGATACTGATGAAGCTTACAATTAATAACAATGACTATAATTTAATTTGTAATTTAAAAATATTCAGAATCTTTATATATAGATTTCTTCTGTACGAGTGTATGTCCTGGACTGATTCTGATGAAATTTTGTGTGCGTGTTCCAAAAAGCCAAAGAAGTATATCTTCTTACGCGTGTACATTAGTACACCCACACTTTTTTTCTTAGCAATTTCATTTTTCGAAACTAATTTAATTTTACGTATTACAAATATCAAAACAATTTGCCATTGTTAAAAGTATGTCAAGGAAGTCACAATAATATATATTAAGTTTAAACGGTTCTTTTACTCTACAAAACAATATAATGTATCTTCAGTACTCATCAAACGCAACGGGTGTGACGAAGAATTTCTTTTGTAACCACAACATTTTTTTACGTTTCTACAAATAATTATCAATTTATTTTCAACCCTCACGTTTTTAGTTAAGAGCTATATATTATTTTATTCGCAGTGATTTTATGTTTGTAATAGTTTGCAAGGTTGCGATGGCTTTTCGATTTATTATAGTTTTGTAATGAGACCGGAAATTATTATTAAAACAATGAATACTTCTAGAAAGGTAATTTAATTTATTTTGCACTTAAATATTTAATTAAACGGCTTAATATTGTAATACGCTCGGCCGGTTGAATAATTTATGTCATGCCTGAGGTAAAGTGAGCTTTACTTTTTTATTACATTTTATTTACTAATATTTTTTTTTCGAAATGATTACGATATTGACCCACCAAGGTCTTAACAGCTTCACCGAACTATTAAGGCGAGCGCTTAAGACACTCAGCTGATTATATTTTGGCAACCAGCTCAAGGGTGCACGGCACGCCTCGGCTTGGCTGTTGCCTGTTGCATGCAAAATCGCGACTTATCTAGCTAACCTAGCTAACTATTCATATATGTATGAGTTGTTAAAACGTATATGTGTACCAAGCATACACGCCTCAACAACTCCTCCACATATTTATTATAGGAAAATTGAGAGATTTTCAGTTCGATAAGGGAAAAAAAGTAAACCCTTCCACTTTCATGTGTTACTGTGTAGCGTGCACGTGTGTGGGGGTGATCGTGTAGTGTTGTAGCAGTGATGTATATTTGTGTGTCACCGTATCGCGCAAGCAACGCACTCAAGGGCTCCCTACCGAGGGATCGAACCTAGTCTTGAGCCGCTGCCGTGGGAGGCCTAATCGGGTCTATTTACTGATAAATTCTTAATACATATCATTACTTAAACTGATTCGAAAAATCAGCTATTACTGGCTTCAGAATGAATGGGTCGGCTCGTCCGAGGTTGTACCACCCGACACATGAAAACCGACGTTTTTTTTTCTCGAACTGACTACACTATTAACCCAACAAGGTCTTAACAGCTTCACCGGACTACCAGAAAACCGTCGTGGAGTAACATTACTAGCATTGTTGCGTTTCGTTCGGTCAGTGAGAGCACCGGAGGTCCACCTGTCCTCACCTTCCCCCTCTCTTTTTCCCTTCCTCCCCCCCACCCCAATACAGGCTGAACGCAATTGCGACTCCTCTGGTGTTGTAAGTGTCTATGAACGGTGGTGATCACTTAACATCAGGTAACTTAACTTCGAGGTAACAGAAGTAAATATATGAGTCCTGTTTTAATAATGAAAGACAAATATTCAGAACTAGCTATGCTCGCGACTTCGTCCGAGTGCAACCTTACGTAAAAAACAGCGCATAGTAAAGTCATATGAGTGTATTAAATCCATATATTTATTTATTTTCCTTTCGTACTTATGTCGCGTCGTCATTAAAATTACAATAACTTTTGATAAACTGAACCGATTTTAACGGAACAAATACTAAATGTTACTCGAAGATATGCTCTATGATTTCTTTGAAAAGGTTTTGTCGTGAACGCAATACATCAGCATTGTTGCGTATTTAAAAAAGGTAGGTGGTAGAGCCCCGCTGAAGCTATTTTTGGTTTCAGCATGAATGGGTCGGCTCCTCCGGGGTAGTACCACCCCTCTCACAGAAAGCCGAAATAACAGTGCTTGCATTGTTGTGTTTCGTTCGGTCAGTGAGAGAGCCGGAGGCCCACCTCCCTTCCTCTTTCCTTCTTTCCCTTTCCTTTCCCTCCCCCGTCTCCCATATACAGGCTGGCAACGTACTTGCGACGTCCCTGATGTCGCTAGTGTCTATGGACGGTGGTGATCACTTAACATCACGTGACCCACCAGTTCGTTTGCCTCCTATAATATAAAAAAAAAAGATAGAGAGAAGACATTTCCCAAAACATTGTAATGTATTTTCTAACTTATTCCTAGACACCTTTTTTTTTTTTTTTTTACGTGGGGAAATCCCTTATGGATATCCACCCTCCCTGGGGAGAGGGTGGGTTATGTCCGACTCGCACGGACTAAAACCCCACGGTGTACGTCTTCCGCTATTGTTGGGGCGGCACGAGATCTCTATAGACTTCATCGTGCCGCCCCAGCGGTGTGGCCCAGCGGCAGAAGTGCCGCCGCTGTGCCTCGTCTTGTAAGGAAACAGCCGGGTACACCCCGGCCGTCTCCTTCTCGTCTGCCGGACCTGTGCAATGGGGAGGTGGTGCCCCAGCCCCACCCGTCCCTAGGTCCGGCTACAATGGCGGGAGGCGGCGGTCAAACTGCCGCCTCCTCCTGCCAGCCCTTCTTTGGCGGAGAGGGCCGCTTAGCGGATCGTTCTCGCGGGCCCTCTCCGCCGCCTCCTTCTGCGAGACGACTTCCTCGCAGAAGGAGGCAACTGCGTTCCAAACATCCTCGCTACCGAGCATGGCCGCGACCACGCTCGGCAGCGAGAGTTCCCCTCCTACCGCCGCAGCCAGAATGCGACGTCGCTCCTCCCACGCAGCACATTCAGAAAGTGTGTGCTACGCGGTGTCCGGTTCAACGCCGCACTCATGGCATACGGCGGTCGGCTCCCTGCGTGCTATCCGGTACAGGTACCAACCGAAGCAACCGTGCCCGGTCAGCACCTGCACCAGACGAAACGTCAGGGAGCCCCATCGTCTATTGCACCATTCCGGCAGGACCGGGCGGACGGCGTCGATGGTATATCGACCGTACTGCGCGTCCGCCAGGTCCCGCCTCCACCTCTCCATTTTTTTCTGCCTCTCAGTTCTTGTCACCTCCTCTATTTCCCCGGGAGCTAGAGGCTCCCCCGTCTGTTTCTTAACCGCTGTATATGTATACGGCGGCAAGCACCTCCGCCTCCAGCTCCCAGGGAAGAGAGCCGGCTATTACCATGGCCGCCGCTGCGGACACCGTCCGGTAACCCCGTATCACCCTCAACGCCACAGTACGCTGCGCGGCTCGCAACGCACGGATATTGGTGGCGTTGAGGGCGTCCACCCATAACGGTGCCCCGTAGGCGGCCATGGAACGCACGACCCCCATATATAGGCGGCGACAGGTGGCACCCGGCCCCCCCGTATTGGGGAGGAGTCGTCCGAGCGCCGCTGCCGCCCCAACTATGCGCGGTCCGAGTCCCTTGAAATGGGGCTCGAACCGCCAACGTCCGTCCAGGGTGAGGCCCAGATATTTCATCTTGGTCCCCACCCTGACACGGACACCCTCCACATATATGTGAGCCCCAGGAGGTGGCCCCTTCCGAGGCCCATGGAACATTAGGGCCTCGGTCTTCTCGAGGGCCACCTCGAGGCCCAGTCTTCTAATGCGCCCGACCACGAGAGTTACAGCCTCCGTGGCCAGGCGCAATAAATTATTAGTTTCCCCCCCTCGGGCTACGACTAGGGTGTCGTCCGCGTAGCAGATGAGGCGCGCTCCAGAAGGGAGCGCACCGCGAAGCACCCAGTCGTAGCCCATGTTCCACAGGAGTGGCCCTAACGCCGACCCCTGTGGAACCCCACGCGCCGTGTTGCGCCGGACCATCCGTCCTCTGGCGTCCACGAAGGCGACCTCTCTCCCGTCGAGGTACGCCTCCAACAGCCGCCGCAATTGAGATTTGAGATTCTTATTCATATTATATGTATGGAAAACTACTATATGTATAGATACTAGGAAACATACAGTTATATATTAATTTAGTAAAAAAAATTAGATTACAGATAAAATTCGAACCCATTCCAATGTCCGAAAACACTAACCACTCAACTAGAATCACTGTCGCATTCAACATGAATTAATCACGTGTTTAGAATTGTAACAAAATTACCACAAGTAAACTAAATATGTACAATAAGTGACATCAATGTAAATACATAGAAAGTGCACGGGATTACGTCGTGAACGATATATTGTCGTGAATCTTAAGTCGATAGCTACGACTTTCCTAAATTCTGAATAATAGTTTCGAATAGAGTTCAGAGGACATTATAGGAATTTTTATTCGAAACATATATATCGTCGAATAAAGAAAGCTTATTTAATACTACCGGTTACGTACGACATTGATATAAACGTTTTCTTCCCATACCACAGCTGGATGCTTGTAATATATCTCTGGCATACGCATTCACAGATCGTCTTACCGACCCGTGCTCTGTAGTCTTGTTTCCTTCTTGCTTAGTATTCTTTCTGACCTAAAGGTTAGTACAATGCAAAATAATACATAACCTTACTCAACAAAGAGGCTATAATGTGCAATTTTTTTTTTTAAATCAATTAATGTCACTTTTTTTTCGAAATGACTACGCTATTGACCCAGCATGATCTTAACAGCTTCACCGGACTACTAAGGCGAGCGCTTAAGGCAATCAACCGATTTTATTTTGGCAACCAGCTCAAGGATGCACGCCACACCTCGGCTTGGCTGTTGCCTGTTGCATGCAAAATCGCGACCTATCTTAGCTAACCTACCTAACTATTCATATATGTATGAGTTGTTGAAACGTATATGTGTACCAAGCATACACGCCTCAACAACTCCTCCATATATTTATTATCGGAAAATTGAGTTTTTCAGTTCGATAAGGGGAAAAAAGGTAAACCCTTCCACTTTCATGTGTAAGCGTATAGGCGTGCACATGTGTGGGGGTGATCGTGTAGTGTTGTAGCGGTGATGTATATTTGTGTGTCACCGTATCGCGCAAGCAACGCACTCAAGGGCTCCCTACCGAGGGATCGAACCTAGGCTTGAACCGCTGCCGTGGGAGGCCTAATCGGGTGCCAATTAATATCACGAAAATCATAAATTATATTGTTTCAAAAACTCGTTGCTACAATTAAATAAACGAGTTATCAAGATGTGAGTAAAGTTACATATTGTAAGCAGACAATAAGTTTCTGAGAATATCAAGTCTCGAATCTTGTCGAATCTTTCGAATAATGACGTCAGCCATCGAGAGAATTCCATCCTCGGTTTTATGGGGTATCGGAGTATCCTAGGACAGTTTTATTCTAGCCATTGGAACGAATATCAGCAGAAAGAAAAATAAGATAACGATTTGTTATAAAATCCTACAAATTTGAATGACGTGACTGAACTGAAAGAACGATCATGAAAGATGTAAACGGTAGGGCTTAGTGGCGCAGTTGTATAAGCCTAACTATTCAGCTTAGTTAGTTCTGATTAGTTCGATCGCCTAGAGATCGTCTTTTGTGTGACGAAAATTATTGCCAATTCAGTGTCTTGTTATTCTCCTCCCTCCTAATATAACTATACTTGCGTTTGTTCGCGACTTTGCTCACATTTATTTAGATTTGAATTTTCCCGCAGGAACAGCACTTTTTTATGGTTGAAAAGGTACCCTATTTTTATTTTTATACCAGTGATAACGTGCACGCAAACGCAAAAAGCGTATCAAACAGACATTTCCATTTATAATATTAGATAGGATAGGTATAATGACGAATTAATAACGAGTATTTTCATTTTAATACCTGGTCGACCGAGCCTAGCTCAGTTATTTAAAAAACATTTTGAAAGTGAAATAAACTGTTAGATTTGCCTCACAAAATTATAAAAAAAAAATATTAAAAAAATTTTTTTTTTTGTACAACAGCTACGCGCTTCGCCACAATCTCACCTGATGGTAAGTGACGATGAGACCAACGATATATCGCGCTTACCCACTAAATGCCTGTTCACTTACTCTTGAAAACTTCCAAGTTATAAGATGAAAGGAAGACAGACGCCGGGAGTGAATTCCACTCCTTAGCCGTACGCATAATGAATGTGGAAGCAAATCGCTTCGTACGAATTATGGGAAGATCAACCACGTAAGGGTGGAAACCCTCACGGCGTCTAGTCATCCTCTGATGGAATGGAGACAGTGGAATTATATTGTGTAATTCCTCTGCATACTCTCCAAAGAGTAACCTATAAAACAATGAGAGACAAGCTCCTTTTCGAAGATGCTCTAGAGCATTCTTGTCTCCCACAGCGCTTCATCACCGACAAGCCGACGAGCACGACGTTCAATGGAATCAAGAGCGGCCAGCTAACATTTGGCTGATCCATCCCATAAGTGGCAGCAATATTCCACACATGAGTGTACTAGAGCTTGGTACAGGATGAGAAGTTGTTTTGGTGGGAAATATCGCTTAACTTTAAAGAGAATCCCAAGTTTCCTCGCATCTGTTCTTGCTTTCAGTTCAATTGAGCGCCTAAAATTGAGGTCCTAAAATAGCTGGATTCCAAGAAGTTCCAGGTTGTAAGTTACTTGCAAGGAAACACCTTGAAAAGTAGGAGTCAAGTTGCAACATGCATTTTTTATTAAAGATGACTATATAAAAAAACAGATTTCTCTTTTGCTGTCACTCGGTTTCGAACTGGGGTTAAACGGATTTTCGAAGCAGCCGATTTCCATCTGAGCTAGTTTTGACAGCGGCGGCGAAATTTATATTCTAGCTATATTTTTTAATTGGCCGAAAAGGCAGATAATTTCTACAAATGAATTCTAGCTAGATCGATATATCGTCTCCGAAACCTATATGTAGGAACATACTAAGTTTCACGGAAATAGCTGACGCCGTTTCTAAGATCCTGATTATATAACATTATAAAAATATATAAGAATTGTTCGTTTTTTAGTATATATATAGATATCTGTCAACATTTCTTTTAAAAATAATTATCACTAACGCACCTAAATAAATAACCTGATATATTTCAAACACGCTGTATATAATATTTAAAGCGAGTTTCGCAATATTGCTCCTTATTCTAAGCATAGCTATTATGAAACCATTCATGTACGTCGAACGATTCATCTCGCAAACTAAATACATAAGCTAAGCCCTGCCGCACAGCCGGGAACAATGTCTTTGACGGGGCGGCGCTCCGCACCAATCACAGCGAGCGACGACTAGGGGTGGCAGCGGAAACTTTGCGAGGAAATTCAATTAAACTTGAGCGCCTGCTCTTATCTGATGACTCCGTGGAGAGGTCTGCTACGTAACGAGATGACGTAGGGCTGTCACTAAAACTTTAAACATTAATCAGATAGAATTATATTTACTTACTAATTATTATAGGATAGCCTTAACAAATTTTGTAGGTGGTAGAACCACCCTGAAGCTATTACTGGTTTCACTATGAATGGGTCGGATCGACCGGGGTAGTACCACCCTCTTACAAAAAACTGACGTGAAGTAATTGTTTGCATTGTTGCGTTTCGTTTGGTCAGTGAAAGCGCCAGAAGACCACCTCCCGCTCCTCCTGCTCTTCTCGTCTACTCCCTCTTCCCTATTTCGCTCTCCCGCTAACACAGGCTGGCAACGCACTTGCGACTCCCCTAGTGTTGCAAAACACCATAAAGTGCTTAGCTACAGATTTTCGATTTGAGGGTGGTGGCTAGCCAGGCGGACTTAGAAAAAAAACCTACCACCATGCTATTGATTTCATTTCATTTCAAACCTAATCGAACTTACGTCTAACGCCGTTGTGTCCAAACAGGCAACTAAACCATCGCCGTTTCGCATCTAATCAATTTATATAGTTACAAATATTTTACGGGCATCAACCGGTACACGGACTACAATACGGCTTGCGCAGATTTTTAAAATCGCGTAAGAAGATAATTGGTTTCTTCGCTACAATAAAGATTAAGTCTCTGGACGATCGAGACAAGTTCGGTTCCTTAAAAAACTTTTTAAAATTAATGCTGAGCCAGACTTGTTGATAACAATTTCAATTACAATAGATACCAACATTGTTTATATTGTTTCTCAAGTTCAATTAAAGATTTCTTAACACTCTGCTAGCTGTGACTGCGACTTCGTCCACGTGGAACCTGATGTACAAACCAGTGACTAATAACGTCATTTGAATGTATTTAGTACACTCTCTTATCTATGCGTCTGCATCGTCATTAAAGTTAATAGAGTGGATTTTTTTTTATTGTAGCACGGCAAAATGACTGCACTATGCCTGATGGTAAGCACAGTGCAATCCAAAAATAATAGCGACCACCGACTGACACACTATCTATCGCCGGTCGTCACTATCATGCCGGCCTGCAAAAATTATAAACTTTTAATAAAGTGGACCGATTTTAATCAAACAAAGACAAGTTTTTTTTTTAACTTTATTTTTGGCAATCACTCTTTCCGATTATTACTGTCATTTCAATATTAAGCATCGTGTAAATCAATATCCTGACAAGATGGTGGATCCCTTGCTAGAACCTTCCTGGGAGTATTTGTGGCATCTCAAAATTTCATGCTCTGTGATGTCATTTTCCATTCACTTCACTTATGCACAATATACTAAGTATATTACGTAAAACACCAAATTTACACAATATAAAGTCAAATAACACAAGATTATGAATAAAATATAAAATCCACTACATGACAGACTGAAATCCCGCCAAAAACTCAAAGACTAAGTTACTCTCGAAAATATGCTTTATGATTTTCTTACTGAAGATTTATTGTAAACCCGGTACTTAAGCAGTGATGCGTGTCTACATAAACATACAGACAGAGATTTCTAAAAATGTTTGTGATATATATATAATTTTTTATAGAAGCACGATAAAGTAACAGCACTAAGCCTGATGTTAAGCATAGTACAATCCAAAAACATTGGCAACCACCGTGAGACAGATTATCCATCGCCGGTCGCCGCTGTCATGCCGGCCATAATGACGAAAGTCGCCCGGTACTGGATATGCACAGGCTGATCCCGAAACGCGACGCGCAGAAGCGAGTCACTATGACGGGCTTTTTCGCCATATGCATGGTGGTTGCGACCCAGTCGGGCTGTAAAACCCTACCACCCCGCTTTCGCCATTGCCTCGTTCGTTGATCAGCAGGGTGCACCACGTGCAGGTGAGGTTGGCTTGGGTGTCTCAAGTCTTAAGATGTTATTCGATTTCACCCCATATTACTTATTCCCAGACTCAACAATTTTTTTCACATAAACCACAAGAGTATACATACATTACATTTACATTCTTATTATATATATAGTTATACTTAAATCTAATACCTTTAAACAAGCAATTCTTGTATATTTTTATATTTGTATAATATTCAGGATCTCGGAAACGGCGTCATCTATTTCCGTGAGAATTAGTATGTAAATAGTTTAAGGGACGATAAATCTATCTAGTTAGATTTCACTCATGGAAAACTTTTTTAACTGAGTTTTTAGGCAATAAAAAAATATAGCTAGAATATAAAGGTCAATTTCGCCGCCGCTGTCTAAACAAAAATAGCTCAAATGAAAATCGGTTGCTTCTAAATTCGGGTTACCCCAGTTCGAATCCGAGTGACAGCAGAAGAGATTTTTTTTTTTTGTAAAAAGAATGTTAATTTGATGAGGCAAACCTAACAGTTTATTCCAATATAATTTTTTTTTTTTTTAAGAACCGAGCTAAGCTCGGTCGCCCCCTTACTTTTATAAATTACCACATAATATTTAGAATAGCTTCGGTAGTAACGGTAACATCCGAAATTTGACTCGCAACTTTCTAAAGGTTTTTTTTATGTCATATTAGGTAAACGAACAGACGAGTCACGTGATGTTAAGTGATCATCGCCGTCCATAGACACTTGCAACCCCAGGAGGTCGCAAGTGCGTTGCCAGCCTGTGTTTAAGGGAAGGGGAGAGGAGGAGGAATAGAAGGAGAGAGGGGCGAGGGGAGAGAAGGTGGTCCCCCGGTGCTCTCACTGACGGATCGAAACGCAACAATGCAAACACTGTTACTTCACGTCGATTTTCTGTAAGAGGGTGGTACTTTCTCAACCGAGCCGACCCATTTATGCTAAAACAAGTAATAGCTTCAGCGTGGCTCTACTACCTACAAAACCATACTTGGTATCGCTATAAGCATTTTATAAATATGTATATACGTTAAGTATAGGTGAGTTTACCACAAAAATCTCGTATAACAGATTTCACTACACTGTAAGAATGTCAATATTGCGGCAAAATTGCGGCATCGCATATTACACATTCAATAAAGCGAAGAAATCTTTAACAACTTCGTAATGAGAAATATAACATAAGGTGTTATAGCTAAACCCGTTCTACTGTTCTTTTTACCAACAAATATATATGGTTAATACGGATATGTTAGGTTTTAATCAATCAAATACTAGTCGATACCGTACACTCACACTGTAAACAATAATTATCTTTTTTTGTAGTAAAACTTCTTATGGAAAGGCTGTGAAATTTCGAGCCGTAACAATTTGCGTAACGATAATTGGTGGCGGTAAATACTGTGTCGAGTAGAGTGGAAGCAGTGTCTTGCTTGAGTTCGGATATTGAAAACAGTGAGACATACGCTCTGTTTTTAACTTCTTTTATACTAATTATAAAGAGGTAAAGTTTGTGAGTTTGTGAGGTTGTACAGGGTAATGTCAGAAACTACTGGTCCTATTTGAATTGTAGTTATAAATGTGTATTCATATATTAAACTAGCTACTGCCAGCGACTTCGCTCGTGGGGAATGGTTACTTTGGACTAACAATAACACGCAGCGAAAGCTCTCAAAAGGAAAAATACCCGATTTTGAAACTTTCTTCATCGGTGCTCCGCCCCTATTGATCCAAGCGTGATGATATATAGCTTTTTTTTTTCTCGAACTGACTACGCTATTGAGCTAGGTCTTAAGAGCTTTACCGGACTACTAAGGCGAACGCTTAAGGCACTCAGATTTTAATTTAGGCAACTACCTCAAAGGTGCACGCCACACCTCGGCTTGGCTGTTGCCCGTTACATGTAATTCGCGACCTATCTTAGTTAACCTAGCTAACTAACTATTCATATATAAATGAGTTGTTGAAACATATATGTGTATCAAGCATACATATCTCAACAATTCTTACATATATTTATTGTCGGAAATTTTCGATTTTTTTTTTATAATATAACCTATAGCCTTCCTTGATAAATGAGCTATCTAACACTCAAAGAATTTTTCAAATAGGAGCAGTATTTTTTGAGATTACCTCCTACAACGTCAAACTCACAAGCTTTATCTCGTTATAATATTAGTATAGATATAGGTTGGGCTGCACAATCTCAATATTAGATGTAAACATGCTCCTATACTACGCATCACTAGTTTTTTTTTTTTAACCAGGGGAAATCCTACATGGAATACACCTCCCACTGTCGGGGAACAGCGACAAGGTTATGCCGGAGTCCTACCGGCTGAAACCCCTGGGTAGCTAGGCGCGTGATTTGACCAGAGTTGCAGGTGCGTGACAAGCATACTTCCACTAACCCAGGTCACGCGCTCGGGTCTTCCCGAAGATATTGATACGGGGACCCTCACCTCTGAGAGATATTGTGTTTCTCTCCCTTGCTTCATTCAGAAACAGCGGCTTGCCGTGCTTCTCCACCACAGGACCTCAAATACATGGCAACAGTTGCCCCCGCACCTGCCGCCTAGAGATTAATTAGGGAGACATGCGGTGAAAGAGACCTCCACCACGCCTTCTTCCTCGACCGATTCTCCTACGGCGAAGAGCAGGAACATCGGCCGATCACTCCCTCTCACGTTCGGTGTCCTCTTTTTTGATCATGACGCACTCACAAAAAGTGAAAACGGTATCCCATGCCTTATCCCGATCAACCATAGCTCAGACCAAAGCCGGTAACGAAAGATCATCACCTACAACAGCCACTATGGCACGACGCTCCGCTTCCCACGCAGGGCATTCTTCCAGCGTGTGCTGGGCTGAATGCATCTGGCTTGCGCAATGGTGGCATTCAAGCGTTAGCTCTCTTCTCACGATCTGGTGCAGATATTTACCAAAACAGCCGTGACCAGTCAGTATCTGCAACAATCGGAAAGTGAGCGAACCATAACGTCATCGTATCCATTGTTCGTAGACAGGGCGGATCGCCTCAATCGTTCTAAGGCCAGCTGAAGGTGAGGCCAGGAATTCACTCCTTAGCCTCGACTCGATTTGTCGCAGGTGGATTCTTTGAGCCTCCATTTCTCTGAGGGCCGTCCTTTCTCCTCGATTGAACCTCTCAGTGCGCCAGAGATACATCTCCGCATAGGAGTAAGCAACTATTCCCCAAGGGGTGGAGCTTGCAAGTAGGCACGCTGCACCGTATGACACAGTATGATAGCCTCGTACTACCCGAACAGCCATTAACCGCTGTATCCTCTTTAAAATGGCAGTATTGCATGGCGTCAGGGCATCATGCCATACTGGGGCGCCATACAATACCATAGAGCGCACCAATCCGATGTAGAGAGAACGGCAGGCCGAGCTAGCTCCTCCTAAATTCGGCAACAAACCAGCAAGCGCAGAGGCACTGCGCATGACCTTGGGGTCCAACTTCCTAAAATGCTCCACAAAGTTCCACCTGCTATCCAGAACGAGGCCCAAATACTTCATGGCGGACTTTACGTCTATACGGACACCACCAACATTGATGTGAGAGCCGGAAGGCGGTGCTCTGTGAGGACCGTGGAAGCAAATTGCTTCCGTCTTGTTGAGGACCACCTTGAGACCGAGCATCCTACCGACAACTTGAGCCACACTTACTGTAGCTAGACGCAGTGCCTCCCGATGGTTCTTCCCGCGAGCTGTCACCAGAGTATCGTCGGCATAGCAAATCACAGTGGCGCCAGGCAGGAGAACGCCGCGCAGCACCCAATCGTACCCGATGTTCCACAGGAGTGGTCCAAAAACCGAACCCTGTGGAACATCGCACGATATTTCCCTATGGTAGGTGCGCGCGTCCTGTCCGGCGCATGTGACTTGCCTGCCTTCCAAATAGGAGCTTACTAGATGACGCAAGTACTGGGGTACCCGGTGGTATTTCAGTCCCTCTGTTATACATTCCTAAGGGAGGCTATTAAATGCGTTGGCTATGTCCAACGACACAACCAACAGCACTCCACCAGCATCGCTAGCCTGACGCAAGCCGCGCCAGCGCAATACAATCGGTCACGCTTACTCGCATGTCTTGATGCGAAATTATAAATTTATCTCCTGCCAAAAATACTGCTCAAGTATTTAGTTAGTGAAGTAGTTTTCACGTCCAAAATGTATTAAAAAAAAATATGAATTCGCTACTTAGCTTAATTATTATGACACCGATTACGTAAATATAACGTTTTATTATTTTAACTATGTCAAGTGTATCAAATTTATATCAAATGTAATGAATATTATTATCTTTTGAAACGCGAAATTGAAACTATCGTAACCGGAAACCTTTCTATAATTTGAAATTTAAATAATCGTCTGTGTCTTTAAGTAATCGATTTCCTCGTAAAAGTTTCAGTATTATTACGTTTATTTGCCAAAAGAGAATCCTCAGAGTGGCCCTCTCCGCCAACGGAAGACCGGTAGGAAAAGGCGGCGATTCAAGTTTCGGTAGGTGGTAGAGCCACGCTGAAGCTGTAACTGGTTTCAGCATGAATGGGTCGGCTCGCCCGGGGTAGTACCATCCGACCGACAGAAAACCGACGGGAAGTAACGCTGCTTGCATTATTGCGTTTCGTTCGGTTAGTGATAGCACCTGAGGCCCACCTCCCCCTTTCCCTTCCCTCCATCCACTCTCTCTCCCTCCCCCTTCCCCACCAACACCGGTTGGCAAAGAACTTGGGATTCCTCTGGTATTGCTGGTGTCTATGAACGGTAGTGATCACTTAACATCAGCTGACGCACCAGTTGGTTTGCCTCCTCCTCGACTTAGTTTTATAATATATAGTGATTCATAATCTTGTCTTATTTGAATCTATAATTTGGTTAATATATATTACTAGTTAATAATATAATTATCTATATTTTGGTTATTGTGCACAAGTGAAGTAGATGGGAAATCACTGGAACATGAATTCTAAGATTCTCTAAAATCTCCCTGGAAATTTGTAACAAGACGGCCACCATCATATCAGAACATTGAAATTATCACAAGAGACTTGTTATATTATTCCCTACTCGACAATGGCAGTTAGATAATCTAGGAGATTGACTGCAAAAAATCAAACTGAAAAATCCTGTGTGGACCATGTCTATATGTTTTTTTTTTCTATTTTTGTTTGCCGTACGTCTGAAAATATCGGTAAAATCGGACGATGTTTGTGATTTTTTAACTTTTATTGCTTATAATAATCGATTTATGGATCAAATTAAATCACACAGACACGGTCATGGTAGATATATATACGGTACAGAAATATATGCTCAATTTATCCAGGGAGGACAAAGGACATACGTTTGTATGTACAGAACGCCGCTTGCATCTATATATTATGAAATCTTAATTAAAACATTGAAAGTGTGAACCCTAAATGACAGAGCCAATATCACCTAACACCCATCCGGAGAGCAAGCGGCGCGTCAAGCGAAACTCGCCTCGTGACCGCTAAGCTCTCTGTCACGTTATCCAGCTTCACCTTACCACCTACAAGCTTATACCGTCTCCTAAATTTTATGAGTACTCCCTTAATCCGTTATGACCAAATATTTTTCAATAAAACTACTACACTATCCATAAATACCCTGTGGGGAAACGGTTAAGAACATATCTCTTCTCTGTTTGTCATCCGATTTTCTCCGTTCTTTTTTTGTTTAGCAGCTAATGACGAGCCTTAATGTTATCAATAAAATAAATTGGGCCGTCACGGGACGTTTAGCAGATGTAAAACATCACAATTGTTTTGTATAAGTTATATGCATAAAAGAACAGATTACGACAGGAATCAGTTATGGCCTAATGAAAAGATAAAGCTCAAAACAATTACAAATTAGTTCCATAAAATAATGACTGTTTATTTATTTTATTACACAAATATTTACTTTTATTAAATACAAAAATTCAACTAGGCGTTGGGGCATTGTATTTGGCGAGATTTATCAAAGGGCGCTAGGACGTCGGCGCCTTTTTCTCCATGATCGAAGTTCGATCACTTCACGAGCACTCGTATATTAGTTACTCGTAATACTCGTATATTAGCTAAACACGATCGAGTTTCATGTTGGTTTTTCTCAATAATTGTTGTATTTTGAAATACATTAATGATTAAACTAAAAGTAGTATGTTCAACTTTAATCTTTTCTGTATACTTCTATAGAGATATGACGTGATGTTTAATATATTCTTTATTATTTAATTATATGCACATTGTAGATAGGTTTATCCTCTGAAGAAAATCACTTCTTAAAGTGAAGCGGTGATACGTTAAAAATAAGTATTATCTTGTATTAAAAATAAAACCCTACAACTTTAAAATAGCAATAAACACTGCTGTCATTTTTTGCTTACACAAAGAAGGCGTTCGGAGAATATTTTTCTAGCTTTCAGATGAAATATTAAGAAAGAACTCCGAGCTCAACTAAGCGTTGGTATAAAGTACAACAATGTTGGGTTAATTGAGCATGCTCTTCGGTTGCAATTACATTTCTAAACATAAAACTTTATATTCACAGTACATAGACTAAACTAGATAAATCAAGTTGAAAATTTGTTGATCAGCATCTTTTGGTATGAAATAAGCACTTGAAAACCAGCCCTTTCTAGATTTGCTATCTTAAACATGAGATGAGATTGTGTTCAAGCGCTAAAACCTATGTACACATATCACCGCCACACACGTGTACGCATACATGCTTACACATGAAAGTGGAAGGGTTTTGTTTCTTTCCCTTATCGAACTGAAATAGTTTAGAAAATTATCCGATACGAAATATATATAAGACTTGTTGAGGTTTGTATGCTTGGTACACATATATGTTCCTACAACTCATATATGTATGAATAGTTAGCTTAAGCCAGCTCAGATAGGTCACGAATTGCACGTATCAGGCTGAAGCCCAAGCCGAGGTGTGCCGTGCACCCTTGAGCTAGTTGTCAAATAATATCAGCTGAGTGCCCTAAGCGCTCGCCCTAGAAGTCCAGTGAAGCTGTTAAGACCTTGCTGGGTCAATAGCGTAGTCAGTTCGAGAAAAAAAATGCTAAAACCTATATATTAATAACCTACAATATATAAAGTACCTATAATGATGTCGTCACGGGACGCCTGGCAAATGTGAAACATCAAAATTTGTAACGTAGTAAACAATACTGTATACACTATAGATATGCGAGTGCGGCAAGAGAAATTGTGCACAGTCGAATACGCATCGCGTCGCCACGTCTCACACACTCACCACGCCAACAATCTGGTTTACCCACGTCTATATATGTTTCACATCAAAAAATTGGTTATCTATAAATTCACTTTACTGACCATAACTGTATATAATAACGACTCGAACGTATCGGCCGATAGAGTGGAAGAGAGATTGATGCATCACAAACCGAACGCTTAGGCAGATCGCGCCTTCTAGCGCTTGCTTCACGCTCTCACTTGCAAAGAGTCATACTTTTTCGTGCATGCAGCCGATTTATAAGACATTATCACGTCAAAATAAAATCAATAATTGTGTCTTACATAATATAAATCGACTCATCACAAAGTTCTGCGCTCCCGGATTTTTATCGGTACAAAATGCATTGATAATGCAGTAACTACCTGCCATATTCTTATCTCTGTTCACATTAAAACCTACATAGCACGATATTTTTTTATTATCTATAATAAAAGTACTATATAAAAGAGTAAAACTAAAAAAATCTAATCAGAATACTGCATGAACATTCAAGTTTGTTTTAAAACAGCTATACGGCCGATAAAAAAATAAAAACAAATGAACTAAGTTGAGAATTTATTAAGATAGGTATTAGTATGTATTTACACATAAATACCACCATTTTGATAGGTACTTGAAAATCGATATGCTATTTTGAAAAATCAGCTTCATTACTGGGGTCAAAATTAACGAAAAACTATGAAAGTTTTATAAATTTAGCGACATGGAAATTAATATGATTAAATAGCTTTTCGGTTAGGGTTGCATTATTTTTAACGGATGAAGTCTCTAATCTCGGCAAGTGTTATTATAAGCAATGGAGTTCTTGAAACGATCCTTTGTTAAATGACATCGCAAAGATATCCCACGGGAGTGGCATGTACTCAACTGGATAGAATGACGTCGTTTATCTCTGAGACGCACACGTATCGTCTTACACCGAATTATTAACGTAACACTTTCATTTTTATTATAGGCCCCACGTGCACAAGCATTTTCAAAGCAGCGTTTTAGACGAAAATATGATAAAGTACATTATTTGTATAAATAGATAGATAGAGGTCTGCTGTTGTGTGCTGCTGTCTTCTGTCTTGCCGAATTCTCAGACATTTTCCGACCTCCCGGTCTTCCTCGCTTTCATAAGCACAACACAGTCCACCATATCCGGACTACAGACGGGCCTCCAGTATCATGTCGACCTCGTCGGTTAGCTCCTCAGAAACTTACTACTGCCAAGAGCGAATTTGAAAGCATGGTACGAAACGGCATTGCCCGCCCATCTCAAAGTGCTTGGTCCTCTCCGCTTCATATGACGGTCAAGAAAGACCTTTCTTGGCGTCCTTGCAGCGATTATCGCGCATTAAACGCGCGAACCATACCTGACCGTTATCCTGTCCGACATATGAACGATTTCAGCCACAATCTAGCAGGTTCGAAAATTTTCAGTACCATTGACCTGGTAAAGGCGTACCATCAGATTCCGGTATACCATGAGGATATCCCGAAGACCGTCATTGTTACACCAATTGGCCTCTTCGAATTCCCCTATATGACCTTTGGTTTACGCAATGCTGGACAAACGTTTCAAAGATTTATTGATGAGGTCACACAGGGATTGGATTTTGTTTTCCCTTACGTAGACGATATCCTCGTATTTTCTGAGAACGAATCTCTGCACAAAGACTATCTCAGAATCTTGTTCAAACGCCTACAAGATTATGGCGTCATAGTAACGCATCAAAATGTGTGTTTGGTGCCCAAGAAGTAGTTTTTCTGGGTTACACCATTAACTCAGAAGGAACTCGTCCTCCTCAGGATCGAGTACAAGCTTTACTGAATTATTCACCGCCTAAAACTATCCAAGGTGTACGACGTTTTCTCGGCATGTTACATTTTTATCGCCGCTTCATACCGCATGCTGCACAGTTTCAAGCACCAATCATTGACGCAGTAGTCACCACCAACAGTAAAGGCGCAAAACCATTTTTATGGACGCCCAGGCTGTTGGAGCATTTCGAAGCCTGTAAAACTAGTCTGTCAAAGGCAACTTTACTTCAACATCCAATTAACTATGCACCTCTCGGTCTGTTCACAAATGCTTCCAGCATTCACGTGGGATCGTGTTTGCAGCAACAAGTCAATTGTCAATGGCATCCTTTAGCTTTTTTCAGTAAAAAGTTAACTTCCAAACAATCACAGTGGCCTGCTTATTACCGAGAACTATTAGCAATATACGAAATTCGCGATTATCTTACCGATAGAACCTTCCGTTTTAGAGTGGACGGTAAACTGTCATCGCACCATCCGATACGCTCAGGTGTGCCACAGGGCTTCATACTCGCGCCCACGCTCTTTAATCTGTTCATCAGTGACCTACCTCGGTCTCGGGGGGTCGAGGTAGGTTGTTACGCTGACGATACCGTTATTTACACTTCCGGCTGGCGGTTGGACTTTCTTAGGAAGCGCATCGAAAAAGCCGTTCGTACTCTCGGTGAATGGTTTCGTCAATGGCGCATAGAAGTTAATCCCGATAAGAGTGCCGCAATACTCTTCGATCCCACGAAACGCGCAAATAACTTTGAGCCCATCAGGCTATACGGAATCGATAACCCTTGGGTCGAAGAGGTCAAATATCTCGGTGTTACATTAGACAGACATTTAAAGTTCAGTTCACATATAGACAGAGTGCGAAACAAAGCCACTATGGTCTTGGGTCGTCTCCATCCGTTGCTTTGTCATAAGAGTAAGATGTCCCTCAGACACATGCTCACTTTGTATAAGACGTGTATCCATCCCGTGATGACATATAGCTGCCCCGTTTTTGCGCATATGTCCAAAGATAACTTTCATAAGCTGCAGGTTCTCCAAAATCGTGTTTTACGTAAAGTGACCGGTGCCCCGTGGTACATCCGGAGAGTAGATCTCCACAGAGACCTAGAGATCCCTTCTATCTGGGCGTACGTAAAATCACTCACGACTAGCTATTTTGAAAAAGCCGCGAATCATCCCAGTCCGTTGGTGGTAGCCGCCGCACAATACGAATCCGTACCGAACGCTGCGCGTTATAAAAGACGTCCGCGACACATTTTTACCGACCCTCCTGATTCAATTACGGCAGCGAACGATCAGTACCAGCCTGTCCCTCGAAACAGAGCGTGTTCACGCCCACGCCCGCGTAACCACAGATCACGCCGCCGTGGTCTGGGGGTTAATTTCGCTCCCGCACACCCGATTAGGCCTCCCACGGCAGCGGCTCAAGCCTAGGTTCGATCCCTCGGTAGGGAGCCCTTGAGTACGTTGCTTGCGCGATACGGTGACACACAAATATACATCACCGCTACAACACTACACGATCACCCCCACACACGTGCACGCCTACACGCTTACACATGAAAGTGGAAGGGTTTACTTTTTTTTCGCTTATCGAACTGAAAAACTCTCAATTTTTCGATAATAAATATATGGAGGAGTTGTTGAGGCGTGTATGCTTGGTACACATATACGTTTCAACAACTCATACATATATGAATAGTTAGCTAGGTTAGCTAAGATAGGTCGCGATTTTGCATGCAACAGGCAAGTGCCTTAAGTGCTCGCCTTAGTAGTCCGGTGAAGCTGTTAAGACCTTGCTGGGTCAATAGCGTAGTCATTTCGAAAAAAAAAAAAAAACGAAAGTGTACAACACTTTCGTTATATTTTAGAAGTTAGCAATGCAATCATTTTCACAGACCACAAACCTCTGTTATACGCTTTTGTACAAAGACGTGAGAAGCTTCCTCCTGCGCAGCTGAACCAAATATCTTTCATCAGTCAATTCACAACTGACATTCAGTACATTAAAGGTTCTGAAAACCTTTTTGCTGATGCCATGTCACGAATTGAGGCAATTTCATTAGAGTAAGAATATGAAACCTTAGCACGTTCTCAAGACACTGATGAAGAACTTCAAAATTTGTTGAAAAACGGTTCAAGCCTTAAACTTACCAAAATTAATATTCCTGGTACTGGCGTTTCTCTATTTTGTGATATTCCCACAGATAGGCCGCGTCCGTATGTGACTCCGGAACTGCGGCGGGTTGTCTTCAATAAGCTGCATAATTTGAGCCATCCCGGCGCACGAACTACCACCCGACTTGTCACCGAGCGGTATGTTTGGCCATCCGTTAATAAGGAACGTCGCGAGTGGTCGCGAGCGTGTCCTGCCTGCCAACGCAGTAAAGTCTCCAGGCATAATACCGCTCCTCTCAGTAATTTTAAAACCTCATCTGGTCGATTCCTCCATGTTCATATGGACATCATAGGACCACTGCCTGTTTGCGATGGATATCGCTATTGTTTAACAGAAATAGACAGGGTAACGGCAGAAGAAGTGGTAGAGACCTTTACTAGAGAATGGATCTCTAGATTTGGCATACCACACTGTATCACGACCGACCAGGGTACTCAATTTGAGTTTGACTTATTCCGCAGACTCCTCATCACTTTTGCCACTACACGACGAAGAACAACTGCATATCACCCACAGGCAAATGGTATGATAGAGCGCGTACATAGGCAACTTAAGGCCTCTTTAATGTGCCATGAACAGTCCTGGTTGAACGCTCTATCATTTGTACTTTTAGGCATGCGCTCCGCTTTTAAAGAGGACCTCAAGTATACAACCGCTGAGCTCATGTACGGTGAAACATTGAGACTCCCAGGAGAACTACTTGTTGCACCACAGAACCCTATTGGTGAAGATCCAGTTGATTTGGTTGTTAGGATGCGTAAACATATGTCGAACATTCGACCAGTACCGGCATCTCGCCATGGTAACCAAAAGTCGTTCTTATTCAAGGACATATCAACAGCTACGCATGTATACTTGCGTGTTGACGCTGTTCGACGCCCTTTTCAACCGCCTTATACTGGACCTTATCAGGTTCTTGAACGGTCAAGTGACGGCAAAACGCTTACTTTGGACATCAAGGGTAAGGAAGTGGTAGTCAGTATCAATCGCGTAAAACCTGCTTTCTTCTCGGAAGTTACTCCTCAACCCTTATTTCCACCAACTTCACCAGTGAAATCCGTTCCTCCTATCCTCAAGCCGTCTATAGACAATCTACCCTCTCCCTACGTTACTCGATCTGGACGTCGTATTAAATTTACGCTAGATTTGTAAAAAACTTTTATGTATATAGTTGTATTATTGCCATTGTAACTAATTTAGGTGTATTATAATATTTTTAAGATTTGTTTGTAACATGGTGTTTTATATCAATTCTTTGTAACTTTGTCTTTATTTCTGTATGCTTTACTTTTTCATACTTAATGTAAATATGTGTATAATGCTATGCTTTGTAAATGTTTATATACTGGGCTTTCTTTACTCCGTAGGGGGGTGGTGTAGCGTGCTGGCCATAAAAATTGTCTCTGCTCTTTTTTAAAAACAGCGACATATTCGATGACACATATATACAAATTTTTCCTCGACAAAAGAAGTGGAGTGAAGTGGACTGAAGAGTTTGTTTGTTTGTTTGTTTGGTTGAACGCGATAATCTCAAGAACTACCGGTCCGATTTGAAAGTTTCTTTTAGTGTTAGATAGCTCATTTATCGAGGATGGCTATATGCTACATATCATCACGTTAAAACAAACAGGAGTTGAGCACTAATGAAGAATGTCAAAATAACGGGCTATTTTTTAAGCTTCCGCTACGTGTTAATGTCAGTATTATATGCGTTGCCATGGTAACACGATAACATTCTATCGGAAATATTTTCATGGTTTATTTTGTGTTCCTACTCAAAAAGTTTGTTCTACGTTAGTTTTGTTTTCAATTTTTAATTATACGTGGTACGTTTGTATCGGAAACATTTCTAAAGTTTATTTTGTGTTGTTATTCAAATAGTTTAGTAGTAATAATATTCGTCCAATAAGACTGGCGAAGGAATTGATCCATACTGCCAATTCTGAAGTTGTCAATTTAGGTAATTGTTATGTATTCTTTAGCCAGTTTTCTTTTATGTCTAAGTTAATGAAAAGGTATAAGCGCTAAATCCTCTAATAATATTTCGTAAATTTTTATCTTCTTAATTTTCAAAACCAATTTATTTCAGTTATGCACAATAAACAAACATTAAATTACATAAAACGCTGCCAATTTAACATAATATAGAGTCAAGTAACACAAAATTATGAATAAAATGTAAAATCCACTGCATGACAGAATGAAATTCCGCCAAAAACTCCTGAAAAAGTTTATTGTACGTTAGTTTTGTTTCAAATTTTTGATTTGTGATATATTACGTATTATAAAAATAAAGTGTGTGTGTATGTAATATTAAAATAAATACTTTTTGGTGAATACATATATTTGTGGTGCTAAAAATATGAACATTTTTTTTTATTCCGTCGATATGTCTGTTTGTTTATTTGTTCCGAGTAAACTCCAAAACAGCTGGACCTATTTGAACGTTTTTTTTTTTTCTTAGAAATGATTACGCTATTGACCTAGCAAGGTCTTAACAGCTTCACCGGACTACAAGTAATATTTGAACGGGAATTTTACGGGCAAATAAGTAACTAATTAGCTGTTTTATTTTAAACTAGCGGGTTCAGCAGACGTTGCCTGCCCTGATAATAAGACAAACTATACCTAAACCTTGCCCAAGAATCATTTTATATATTAATGAAAACGACATGAAGATGCGTTTTGTAGTTTTTGATCTTATCGCGAACAGACATATAGACAGACATAGAACAGGACTTTGTTTCCATAGTAGTGATGAACTGTTATCCGTTACAGTAGATGATGTGCGTGTCATACTTACAAATATGTTTGAAAGAGTATTATTGTTATTTACACATCTAATAACAATTTTTAATATTTTTTTAATAAATTCAAAAAACGCGTATGGAGCCGCGGGTAACAGCTAGTTTTATCATAGTTTTACATTGAACACGCCCCAAAATTGTTATAAAGAGGTTAAGTTTGTGAGTTTGTGACGTTGTAGGGGGTAATCTCTGGATCTACTAAAGCTATGCTTTTACTAATAGAAAGCCCCGTTATTTGTGAGTGTTATAGGCTATATATTAACCCGAAAAATGAAAAGACTTTTTTGTAGTAGTCGGATTTGAAAAGTAAGTCTGAGAAAAAACGGTCGAACGAAAATCTTTCTTACGAACTCTGTCGATGAGAGATATGTGATTCAGTTATAGAGCTTGATAATGCCTACAAAAAAGTCAGCGACAGAATATGTCTAACTTTAAGATTTGTTTATTATCAGGGCGGGACCACGTCTGCCGTGCCCGTTAGTATAAAACAGTTTACATCACGATCCTTACGTTTAGTAATTTACAATATTTGTAAACTCTTTAACAAAATATCTCAGTAAAATTGAAATTTATTTAATTATTTCTACTTTTAAGGAATCTAGGCCTCTATACATGAAAATACTTGTCATACATTTGTTGTAGAAGCAATTATCTTTTTTAATAAATAAAAACTGCTAGAACCTGCGCACGAACTATAAAAGAACTACAACCTGTTCCTGTCGCCAGGACCGTCTCTATAAAAATTTGGTAGTGATGAAATCCAGAAGTGGTTTAAATCAAATGCCAATAACAAATCTAAAAGGGGCCCTTAGCGTATACTAATTTAGCTAAGTAACAATCCGGCCCTGGATTATCGCAGAATCAATAGACCGATCAGTACACGATATTCTACAAATATCATAAGAGGGAAATTAATCATTGCATACGGACGCTACCTACATACATTAAAATAAAATCAACATCCGAAACGTTTCCACTTTATTGCCTGGCTTCTTTTACAGTTATGCTCCTATTGCATATACAGTGAACCTCATGCCTCTTGCTGATTCATACCATAAGAGGCTGAATAATTTACGTAGCTTCAACAATACAAAACGTACAATTTTAATTTGTACAAGCAATGAACGAATCCGTATAACGTAGATTAGAAGAGGATATAGGTAAAAAATATATGTTTATTATCTGAAATATCACTATGATTGTGCAAGTTTTTAGTTATCAAAAAAATCTTCAATCGCTAGTTCGCTACAGTCTAGTAGGTATGTACGCGCTTACAGGTTAGTGAAAATTAAACAAATGTTTCAACTATCGCCACCTGCTGAAGAGGGTAAACAAAAATAAGAAAATATTTATTAAAGAACTAGATGGCTCTGTCTACTGTTTCTCTAACAAATCACATATTAGATTTAAAAATAAAACTCTTAAATAATTCTTCTTATGTGCATTAAATTGACAAAAGTTTCAATGGCAAATCGACTGTTTCTTATTTTATTTTCAATTATTTTGCTTATGACCAAAACCTCAGCTGATGTTCTTTGATGATTTAGATAATTATGATAACACAGGAAACCAAGAGGAATTCTGGAACTCAAATGTACTTATAAGTTTAATTTGAGGGTAAGAGTTAACCATGAAACTAGTTAAAAAAACCATCCATCATTTTAAGGTTTCGACACGATGTTTTCCTTTACCAAAAAGTTTAGTTCATTATTGAATTCGAAAATCCGTCAATTGGCGACGATCTTGACTTCAAATTCAGCTGATATCTTCATGTAAACAAATTATAATCGGCTTTAACAATTTCTTAAGCTTAATTCGAGGCGTATTACTTTTTATTATTTAACTGGTTTATTAAAATTATTTATTGACATTATTTAACATTTTTTTATATCATAGAAGGCAAACGAACAGGTGGGTCACCTAATATTTAGTGATCACCACTGCCCCTAGACACTTGCAATACCAGGGGAGTCACAAGAGCGTTACCAGCCTGTATTGAGGGAGGGAGGAAGGAACGCCGGAAGGGACCTCAGAGTGGTTCAGGCGGAGGAGGAGGAGTAAACCTTGGTAAAAAATCATCGCGGGGTGGTGGCGGAGCGGCTTGGCAACTTCATGTCATCGTATCAAATATAACAAAAATAAATGGTTATACAGACACGTGCTGGTTTTAATATAATATTTATCTATGTATATCTACTGCATTTAGTAACAAGAAAAATAATCTGTTAAGCTTACGAAAGAGTATAATTTAGTGAGAATGAAAAAAACGTCATCTATAGGGTGAGGTTGTACAAAACATTTGTACACAAAGATGACCCGTCTATTACTGCATAATGTAGTAATAATACCACATGTGATATTATGTAATATGAAAACAAAATTATGTTGGAAGCATTTAGTCGTGACTGAGCGAAGGTCTTATCAGACTATTAACACATTAACAATTGAACCTCAGGTGTGTGCGGATACAAATATAATTTATAAAATAAAACCGGTATTATATTCGCCTGTCAATTTTCACAAAAGAGGTTTTCATTCGAAAAACCGCATCGTTAATCCAAGCATCGAATCAGTAACGTGGTAAGTCAACATTCAATTTTATTATATATTAACGTTTATATGTCGTATGTTCTATAGAAATAAAAGCGATTTTAGCTTGAAATCAAACGCAGGAGATTAAAATTGAGAGGGAAAAACGGGAAAATGGTGACAGGGCGGAGAGTCGTGATAGGGACGAAAGTGTGGTGGGTTTATATACAAGGGTTGACTACTTCAATATTTAAATTAATAACGTACGATTTAAATTAAAAAAAAGATGAGGCCATGTTGTTTTCTTGTCTATTTTAATTATATTAATACATGCCTAAAATTTACTAATGCAAACTTGCAAATTCCAAAATTGACTTTACATTACAAGAGTCAGTCAAGACAAATAAAATACCTTCTTACAACAATCAGAGCACTTTTTATTTACTTGCGTATTCGTTCGAATTTCAACAATGACCAACTTATACATTTTATATTCGACCGTTTTATACCCGGTAATTGAGTGACTTATATATCATAAAGTTAAATTACAAAATGTATTTGTATCCAAAAACACCAAAATACATCAAAATGAGCTTAGATAAATCCTACGTTTTAAATGACTTCTACTTATTAAAAACATTAACAAATGAACCCTATTTCCAGAATCCACACCTATTTCTAGTTCAGAGATGAGTATTATTAAATATTATAATCGAATTAGCTTCTATTCAAAATATTCAAAAATAATATACTAATACATGTAAACAAATTTAGTTAATTATTATATTATGAATCAATAAAAAAAGTCTAACTTACTTCCGGAGTTCAATGTCCGGTTCACACATTTTAGGAATCAACGTATGGTCTTATAAATCTATATTGCAAGATGGATTAAATGTACATATTAAATTATTAAATTAGTATAACCTAACAACATGTAGGGCAATTTGGGATCCTTTATTAAATCTTAAAAAAAACTATTACAAACTTATCATTCTGCCAGTTTGTATCTCAAAAAAAAAACTAAGTATTTATTAATCTTACCTTCTTTGACATGTTTTAGTCTTGTGATATAATTTAATTACATAGACAACCCTATAAGTCTGTACAGAGCTTCCGCGGTTGAGTGAAGAATTAAAAAAAAAATTGAACGATATTGGCCCCACAAGTTCAATTAACGCGGCCGGTCCGTATTGCGGATTTCATTCTGACGTGTTTCATCCCTTCGGATTTATTCACCGCATTCGTTTCACACATCAACAACCTCCTTTATTGTTTAATGAAAATTCATTTAATTTTTTTCACTGAGTTTAATAAATTAGGATTTATATACTTTTAAAAATCCGAGTCAAGAATCCGCACTAATATTGTAAATGCGAATATAAGTTTGTTTGTTTATAACGCCTTAACTGCTTAAAGGATCGCCATGAAATTATGCACACACGATCAGCAATACAGAAAATGACATAAGTTTCATAATTTTACATAACACTGAAAATTATTAAATTTGGATTAACTTTAAATTAAAAAAATTAAATTTGGACGTAACTTAAGGCGATAAAATATTATTCTCTTTTTTTAATCACATCCCAACCCAGTCGACCACAATATTTCATTTCAAGAAAATAAATATATAACTAATAACATTATTTAAATCGCGTATTTACTAGAAGATAAAAAAAAACATTCGTTTGATTTCTATTAATGTTGAAAGAACTAAATTCATATTGGTTTAGTTTAGGTTTTAAATGGTGCTCGTACACATTTGAAAATGTACGATTCTATTACCTATATATGTTAAATTCAAAGATCGACAATGCCGTAAATGAAAAAAGTATATAGTGCGATATAACTAGAATGGCCACTTATATAAACATTAAGTTCATAATTATGTTCCAGTATGATACTATAAATTAGATAAAGCACTAAGATTCGATAATTTCAAGACTACAATTATTATATTTACAAGTAATAATTTTTGTACGAGTTTTATAATAACCTAAATAATAGTTTGTTTGTTTAGTCGTATAATATTTACTTCACTATTCAATCGATCAATAAGAAAAATTCAAAATAAAGCATTTTGCTAAAAATTCGGCAGATGGTTTGTTTCTTACTTTATAAAAGTTCTACGTATTAAAAAAATTATGGATAGTAATTTCATATCTAGAGTTTGCGTAATTTTAATGCTTTATGTTATTTTATGTAAAGAGTTACAAAACTGCCTGGTACTTAGAGGACTCTTTTCCCTTAATCCAAATTAATTAGCTGATATTTTTCCGTTTCAAATCATATAAATAATCAGCGTAGAAAATGTACATTAGATTTCTGTGAAGCTGTAAAGACCTTTCCAGGTCAACAGCGTTTTCAGTTCGAGAAAAAAAATCTACATTACTACGATAAATTTTGCAACAGACACAGAGAGTCAGAGACCAATATTTTCACATTTTTCACATTTCGTCTGGCAGCACTGCTGTACCGCCGGCTTCTTGAATTATCATTTTATCGTAAGTTACAATTTCTAAATCCTCTAAATATTGATACGGAATTTTGTGAGTATACTGATGTTTCTTTTTATAAGTTGTTATAGCTAACAATAGCATATTAGCAGTTAGTTGTGGTAGCATAAGACCTAATTAACCTATTTTATAAAATAACCTATAACAAAGTTTTTCTTGTGTAGTTATACTTTACAAGTAAGTTTTTAATTTTCAGAAAATTACAAAATGAGCAAGAAACAAGGTAATAAAAATGAAAGAGCTACTAAAACGAATAAAGCTTCGTCATCTTCGCCTGTAAGTATTGTAGGTAAATTGTAAAATACAGTCTACATGATTACTAGATACAATCCCTACATACATCAATATAGTACCTTAGTAGACCGGTGAAACTGTTAAGACCTTGCTGGGTCAATAGCGTAGTCATTTCGAAAAAAAAAAATCAATATAGTAAGAGAAAATTTGCAATTTATATTTTCCAATAAATTTAATCTATGCTCCCACAAGGGTATGCTACAGGTGTTCACAAATTACTTCTTCAATTTATTGGTAAAGCCTGAAAGATATTTATTATCTAAAATTGAGACTTGATTGGAAAGTATAGTTTCTAAAGAAAAAAAGGCAGTGAAGGTGGAATGGTAAGGCTTTAGTCTTATAAAACCACCATATAAAAATAATGTGGCTGAATTTGTAGTGGGTGAAAGTTTCAAGATCAAATGTGACATTTTTATGAAATACTTCAAACAATTTCAGTTTATATTTACTACTTATTTCTGAAACTATGCATATAACTTTGACATCCCTTTTATTTATATTAAGTATTGGTTTACATTGCTATTGCAATAAATCAAGAAATCTTGAAAACTTTCTTTATTATGGGTGTAAATATAATTTTGTTGAACACTGTTTAAATACTATAATAAAAGCCAATTCATTGAGCGGATATTTGCATTATAGCAGAATCCAAATTTAACATTTAGCATTTTTCAGCTTTGAAGCTAGATTTGTTTTTAGTAATTTCATTGAAAATTCTATAATTTCCCTCAATGAGAGTGGTACTGTTAAAATCAGCCAAAGTAAATATATTTCAACTTCTAAATCTCACTTTTGCTAATCTAAACCATTATTTTAATATACACAGATAGTGTATTAGAGATAGCAACAATTACTATAGAGCAAATCCACAAACTATTAGCTTATTAGTAGTGATCACTACTAATACACCTCAAGGCCAATGAATTACCATGATACAAAAGCTTAAACAAACTAATACCAAATGAAAAAATAAATCATCATTACATCATCTATACTATAATAAAACTGTAACAAGTCGAAATCTGTACATTAAATATTTTTTGAAAATGTTAATCAGGGTAGACTATGTTAGCGATATAGAAGCCAAAAATAATCTTTTTACAATTTTTGTCTGTCTGTCTGTCTGTCTGTCTGTCTGTCCCTATGCACACGCATCACTCTGAAAGTACTGAACCAATCTTGACGAAACTTGACATAGTGATACCTAATATAACGAGATTACATCAAATGTACTTTTTGTCCCATAAAATTCAAAGGGTTCTTCAGGATAAAGGATTAAAGTCTAGAATCTAAACCCGTATTACTCTGAAAGTACTGAACCAATTTTAACGAAACTTAACACAGTGATAACTGATATTACAAGGCTACATCCAGGATAGTTTTTGTCCCATAAAACGCAAGGGGTTCTCCAGAATATCGAAAAGTAAAAATTTGTAGTTAAAGTAACTAGACTTTTTTGCGACACCTTAGTACAAGAGTTGGCAACGTTGAAAGAACAAGAATTTTAGAGTACCTGATTCTTTTATCTTTAATAAAAAAAAAAAGAAATAACTCAAAAATTAAATTTTGTGGCAAAATGCATTTATAGTTTGACCATATATGTACATGTCTTACTTAAAAATAAAAAAAGCTCTTTAAGTCAATTCTAATATTAGGTATAAGTAGTGTAATTCTATCACATTTGGTTGTAAAGAATATCACCATTATTGTAACAGAAATTCAGATTAATGGGCATTAAAAAAAGTTCATAGTTAATTTAGTTCTTTATTGAAATCATTTCTATATAGGCGAGGAAGATCATTGTGTACTACAATAATTAACATAAAACTGAATTTAGTCACAATATTATAAAAAAAAAAAAAAAAAAAACAACATACATCTTTTCTAATAAAATGAAATTCATATGAATTGATGCATTTTTAAAATAAATTATAGTAAATTAAAGAATTGCTTTTTGTTAAAACATTGATTTAGTTTATTTTACTTTCCTTTATTAATTTACTAATTTTTTGACACATTTAAATCTCAAAGAGAACAAGTCATGTATTTTCGTAATTTTTATTATATTGAAAGTGCCTTTTGAATCCTAATTATTCCTCTGGCAATCTAAATTTACATTCTGATTAATACCCAAAAGACGTAAATCTTTAGTTCGTTTTTTTATCGAATATTCACATATATTCAGAGGCTTTGAACAGGTTATCTAAAGTCAACAAATAAGCTTACACTTATTCAGTCAATCAAAAAAGGTTTCAGTAAAAACACCATTTTCAGTTTATTCTCAATTCTTTACAATATGTAAGGACTTAACATCAGACTGTTTGTAAAGGAAAAGATAACAACATTGAAAAATCATTTTTTTTAAATTACAGCTCAAGAAAATATTTTTCATTTTTGCAATATTAGGAGCTCTATCATCTTATTATGTCTACAAACTGGTAACAACACCTCCAGAAATACCTAAGTTTGATATGAATGAGTGGTGGGGAAAATACCCAATTGATCAAAAGCAAGATATATCTGTAAGACCTTACAAGATTGAGTTCTCTGATGTGGTATGTACAATGGTGTAATTCTGTATTAACTATTATTCAAATATTAAACTGTCATTATTTTACTTATAAATATAGTTTGTTTTAATACCAAATCTGTAATCTTAGACAAAGTAAATAAAATATTTTTACAAACTCTGTGTCAGAAACATTTAGAAATTAATAAGAAAATATAATTATTGGCTTTAAATTTGTCACTTAATTCCACAAATACCCGGTTTCTGAGATATTCAGTTAAACTACTAATAGTTATTGACTCCACAAAGTTATCCATAAGATAAACTGTCAATTGGACCATTGAGTTTTCCATAAGATAAACTGTCAATTGGCCTGTTGAGTTGTCCATAAGATAAACTGTCAATTGGCCCATTGAGTTTTCTATAAGATAAGCTGTCAATTGGCATGTTGAGTTGTCCATAAGATAAACTGTCAAGTGGCCCATTGAGTTTACCATAAGATAAACTGTCAATTGGTCCTTTAAGTTGGCAAGTTATTGAACCAATAATGCTATTAAATAGACAAAGTATAATTGAAGTACCTCAGAAACCGGGCATTAATGATATTTTAATACAAAGATATGTATAGACCTCATTTGTTATCAATAATGTACCTGCCTGATATTAAAATTTAAATCTATATTCATCAAAATATTTTTCTTTCAGATGGTCAATGATCTAAGAGACAGACTTCTACATCAACGCCAACTTCCACTTCCACTAGAGAATGCTGGTTTCACATACGGATTTAACTCATTGTTCCTTACTCAAGTTGTTGATTATTGGAAAAATAATTACAATTTCAAGGATCGACAAAATTTCCTTAATAAATATAACCACTATGTCACTAAAATACAAGGACTTGATATACATTTCTTAAGAGTAACACCTAAGGTTGCAGCAAATGTGGAAGTAAGTCTATCATTATTATACTGATTCTTTCTTTGATATAGGTTTTTTTTTTCTCGAACTGACTATGCTATTAACCTAGCAAAGTCTTAACAGTTTCACCGGACTACATTTGATATAGGTTGAAGTGAGTAACAGGAGAGTGCTCTCTATGTAATTAAAAGAACTGATGTTCGATCACTGGTCACAATTTAACCATAATCATTATTAAAAATTGTCTAAAATAAATTAATGGAATTATTAAACAGTGAAATAATTAACTTAATTTGAAATTTAAATCAATGTATACATAAAACTAGTTGTCTTTTTGAATCTCACAAAAAACGTCTCCTTCAATTTAAAAAATCTTGTCACCTTGACGTTTTATTAAAACATGTGTTAGGGGAAAAACTATTTACACTTTTTTTTTTATTGTTAAATAACGAATGGTAAAACTGCTTAACACCTACTAAACAAGGAATAAAATTAAAAAAACTCTGAAGACGAAATATAAGAATTGTCAGTAGATGTGGAGACTTAAAATAATGGAATAACTGTGTTTTATTCAAAAGTCAATTATAGTTTGAATTATTTAAATTGCATAAACTGAAAATTGATATTTTAACATTACTCTGGTTTTTACATCTATTGGCGCTCGGAGCGATAATAATATACATTTTAATAACTAATAAAAAATGGGATTGTCTAGCCGTCAATACGTCACAAGCATGTTGACGTCATTGGTAAAGCGAATCCATATACTTTTCTTTACTAAAAAGCTTAATGCGCCTAAAAAAGTTTTCCCTTCAAAAAAGTTCTATAGATTCTTACTGTATTTTTTTTTTATCGAAGCACGACATAGTGACTGCACTATGCCTGATGTTAAGCATAGTACAATCCAAAAACATCGGCAACCACCGAGAGACAGATTATCCATCGCCGGTCGGCGCTGTCATGCCGGCCATAATGACGAAAGTCACCCGGTACTGGATATGTACAGGCTGATCCCGAAACGCGACGCGCAGAAGCGAGTCACTATGACGGGCTTTTTCGCTATATGCATGGTGGTTGCGACCCAGTCAGGCTGTAAAACCCTACCACCCAGCTTTCGCCATTACCTCGTTCGTTATTCAGCAGAGTGCACCACGTGCAGGTGAGGTTGGCTTGGATGTCTCAAGTCTTAAGATGTTACTCAACACCCCTTACACCCCTGTATGTATTTCTCCTCACATATTACTCTACTAACGGGTGATAATCAATATTTCTGAAATTTATTTGAGCAGAATATGTTACACTTAAAGCTGTTTTTGTACATTAAACACGAAAAAACAACATTTTTAATATTAACATAGACTTCACTTTATTATAACATTTTTGTAATTAAGTCTTTTAGCAACTTAGACTGATAGAATTTAATACATTTATTTTATATTGAATTAATCAGTATTTATTGTATACTACTATTGACACAAAGATAGCTACTAATGTTTAAAATCTACTTTAATAAATATAATTCTTATACAAGTAAAATTTCATATTATACTTCTATCTAATACAATTATTATAATAAATAGTACCTTTAATTCTATTTTGAAGTAGAATATTAAATTCCACTTATCTTTACCATTTTTGTCTCTAGGTTGTACCTCTTTTAATGCTGCACGGATGGCCAGGATCATTTAGAGAATTCTATGAGATCATTCCAAACTTAATTACACCTAGATCGGGCTATAAGTTCGTCTTTGAAATTATTGTTCCCAGTCTTCCTGGATTTGGATTTTCTCAAGTGAGTTCCCTTACTCTATCAATACACCATAAAATAGAGTAAACATACCAAAAAATTAAAGGTATGTCATTATGCATGTTCACATACATACATTACCCAAATACTATTGGATAAATTTCGACCAATTTTTTTAGTGTTTAGGATCCTTGTTTCTTGCCTATTTTTTGTTGTAATGATAATTCAGATATCTTTTTTCAATATAAAATTATAAAGATTCTAAAAAACAATGTTTTATAAGAGCCTACATATTCGGAAATACGCGTGATTCTTGCCGTCTAGAAGTGGGCCAAGCGGTGTAGTGCGCATGTGCAGAGGAATGAAACATAAACTGATAACATTGTTTAAAAAAATCTTGAAAGCAAAATGTAACTTTTTAAACTAGCGGTTGCGGCGAACGTTGTTCCGCCCTGACAATAATAAAAACTTTGACAGATTATATACTTAAATCTTCCTCCTAAATCGCTTTATCTACTGGTGAAAACCGCATAAAATTCCGTTCAATGGTTTTTGGGTTTATCGCGAACAGACAGACGCAGCAGGCGACTTTGTTACATACTATGTAATGTTTTTTTTTTTTTTTTGTGTATATTACTTTTTTAGGATAAGCATTGAAGGCAAAGTCGAGTGTATCGGCTAGTCTTTAAATAATTTTCATATCCATACATTTATTGTGTGGAAACTGCAATTTCAGGGTGCAGCTAGACCTGGTTTCGGTCCTGCACACATGGCAGTAGTAATGCAAAACTTAATGAAACGACTCGGCTACGAACAATACTATGTCCAAGGCGGGGACTTAGGCCACACGGTTGGCTCCATAATGGCTACACTCTTTCCTGACAATGTTTTGGGATTCCACACAAACTTCCCCGCCGTCTTGTTTCACCCTCTGGCATCAGTTTATATTATGCTAGGTTAGTTAATTTGAATTTTAAAAATTCGTGATATAAATATTTGCATTGGAATAGTATTACATTTAATTGAATTAAAATACTCATAAAATCAATTTTGTACATACCAATTCTAAAAAATCTAAATTGAAATAGTTTATATCTTGAATATTTAATCATAATATTTCTGTGATTTTATATTTGCTTAATACTGATTGTTCTCGCGGCTTCGCACACAATATTATTAGTTGTTTTAAAAATACTTGAGTTTTAGCAAAATTAGTAATTTGTAAATGTTGTATGCTGAGGGACCGCTCATAAAGTACGTCACAAAGAGGGGCTGTTCATAAAGTACGTCACAAATGATCTCATTTTACCTTTTTAGACATCCTCTTTGTTTCGTCACACAATGTCACATTTTTTGCGATCAATATTCCGTCATAAATTATATAGCTCTCTCTCTGTACATAATATATGGAAATTAATAGTTTACAAAGTCTGTTAATGTCCAAAAAAAAAACTAATTTTAGGTAAATACCACAAGTTATTAAGACATTATGACGTATAGTTATTATACGTAAAAATGCTCATATATTTACCAATATCAAGTGAATGACTATTTTAACAAAAGGTAAGATAAAAAAAATTTGAAAAATTATTTCATTTGCTGGAACGTCACACCCCTTTCTCTCGTTTCACATTTAGTCCAGTAAGCGACGGGACATGACACTCACTCCCTCGATATGTGCAAACGTATTTTATGGACAGCCCTAACCATATTTTTTTGGAATTCTTTGGATGGTTCGTAAATTGATATAGTGCAGTGTCTACTCGCATTATTATAAACTAGCTGTGCGCGCGACTTCATTCGCTTGGACCCTTATGTAAAAAACAGTGATTAATAAAATCATCTGAATCTTTTAAAACCATTTACTTATCTACTCTTCTCTTTCGTACTTACGCCACGTCGTCATTAAAATTACAATAACTTTTGATAGAGTGGACCGATTTTAATGGAAGAAACACTAAGTTACTCCCGAGGATATGCTTTACGATTTTCTTGTGAACCCAGTACTTTAGCAAAGATGCGAGATCATACAAACAGACACACAGGCATTTCTAAAAATGATTGTAATGTATTCTATTACTTATTCCTAGACACTAGCAACAATTTTTTTCATGAAAATCGAAGAAGTACAGACATCTTACATTTACATTCTGATTATATGTATAGATTAGATAGCACAGAATACTTACCTATGCAAGACCATTTAAGGGTGCCAATTTTCAGTCACCTTCGTGGTTAAAAGATTTCATTGAATACTATGTCATTAAGTTACGTCCCATTTCATCTTCGAATAGGTTCACTCTGGCCAAGTATGATGGGTACACCGGAGGAACAAAGCCGCATGTATCCCTACTTGACTCACGCTGCAAGACTAATTGAAGAGTCTGGATATATGCACATACAAGCGACCAAACCTGACACTGTTGGTAAGCATTTTAAATATATATTTTTTCTAATCCAACATATGAGCAGCATTATTTTTGTATGTAGGTGTGACTAGAAATATAACACTCACAGCATAGATATGACTAGGTTTTTAAGGTCATTGAAACATATCTAAAGGTTTTGATGAAGACATTTTTATTTAAACTGTAGGATTACTAATTACCATTACCTATGTCATATCATCATGCTATGATTCATTTTTGTATTGGTAACAATCTTACTAAAGCCATTTAATCTGTACTAATATAAAGTCGGAAGGTTTGTGTGTTAGGTTGAACGTGTTAATCTCAGGATCTGTTGGTCTGACTTTAAAAGTTATTTCAGTGTTAGATAGCTTATTTGTCGAGGAAGGCTATAGGCTATATAACAAGTGAATATTTAAAAGGTGAAATCCTTAAATACTATGGTAGTTCTTGGTCACATTTAACAAATAAAATTATAACAAATACTAGCAAACAACAAAGAGATCGTTAATTAAAGTTTGTTTTAAAACTTTGAAAGTATGGGAATGATATTTTTAATCGTTAAAAAAAACAAGCCTAGATTCAATGAACAATTTCTAAAGGGGCCCCTTTTCAAGGTTAGTCGTTAGGTAACTGCTTATCATGGGAACGTTACACGGTCGAACAATGGGAAGGGAGGCGCGAGCTAAAATACGGGAAGCGAGCCGGAGTAAGCGACAGGGCGTTATTCATTTATCACTCCAGTTCGTTTTTGCACAAAATCACCTGATGTTGATTGTATAGCAGTTTTGCGTTTCTCGAGATAATTAGCTCAAATATTAAGCATCTATTTTTTTTTATTGATTTAGAATGAGATTCCACTACTAATTGTCCTGTAAAAATTTTGCTGGTGACTAAACAGACGCGCTATATGTATCAGGCTCAGCACAATAGGATCGAAGCACCAATGAAGAATGTTTCAAAATCGAGATTTTTCCTTTTTGTGATTTTCCGCTGCGTATTAGCGTTAGCCCAAAGTAATTGGTTCACGCGAACGAAGTTGCGGCAACAGCTATTACTACATAAAGGGACATTTCCAGGTACGGCTTTGTCTGACTCACCGGCTGGTCTTGCGGCCTATATCTTGGAGAAGTTCTCAACTTGGACGAACCCAGAGTTCAAGATAGCCCGAGACGGTAATTTACTGAAGAAGTACGAACTGACCCACTTGTTGGATAACGTTATGGTATACTGGGCTTCCAATACTATCACAACAAGTATGAGGGTTTATGCTGAAACAATGAATTCGGCTCAGATCTCTACTCGGTTTGACATGTACGTATTCATTTCTTATTATTTTTGATGTGTAACAGCTATAGGCGGAGGGTAAATCTGATTGTTGGCGTGGCGACGCAAAACACGAACATTGCACTATTAACGGAATACTCAAAAAACATTTACATTTATTTAACCTATCTTGTAGGCCACTTGTTTTACTAGTGTTACGTGGCACGCACCGACGACCTAGCGTCATTTGATAAATGCCGCCAAACACACCGCGCCAGCGCCTTGTTGAATTTTTGTATTTTATATTTAATAAAAATGGATATTTATGTAATAAAATAAATAAACAGTCATTATGTAATGGTACTAATTTGTAATATTTTTAGATTTATCTTGTCATTGTGCCATAACTGATTCCAGCCGTAATCTGTTCTTTTATGCATATAACTTATACAAAACAATTTTGATGTTTCACATCTGCCAGGCGTCCCGTGACGGCTCCATTTTTTTTTTCTGATAAAAAAATTAAAGTCCTGTTGAGTACAAAATTATTCGTTTCATTTTTAGGTCGATAAGTTATATTAACACCTATGAAAATCACAAAAATATTTTCTGTTGATTAAAACACAACCGAACCACTCTAAAGTGAATTTTATATGAAATAGACAAACAGTCACTCTAATCAATTGAAATGATATATATGGGTAATTTCAAGGGATATTTACAGTCAAATTTTTTTTTCGTCGAAATAATATTTTTTTTTCGTCTTTTCCGATCGAAAATAATGGGCACGTATTTTTTTCAATGTGTTACTTGAAAATTTCGAGATATGATTTTTTTTAAGTTTTGTACTTTCTTTAAAGACTGTAATAAAAGTTTCGAACATAAAATGTTCTCTTTGCACTTAGTACGTAAGCGTACAAAAAAAAATTTAGCAGATTGTCTTTTTTTTTAACAAAATATGGTGCATTGTTATAATCAAATTTTATTTTTTAAAGTTGGATCATTTTTTCTCTTTTTTTTTCGATAAGTTATTCTTAAATATTTTCAAACATGCAAAATTTCGGAGTGGAAAAATGAGATTTGTGTTACGAATTTTTTTAATACTATACAAAATTAATCTAGGAAACCAAATATAGACTACAAGGTCGATGGTGACAAGCTTTTCAGTATCTAATACTGTTTTTTTTTTTCAAATTTTCAGGATACCAACAGACGTACCAACGTGGGGTATTAAATTTAGACACGAATTAGTCTTCCATCCGGACTGTGTCATCCGTCTTAAATACAAGAATTATCTTCAGAGTACAGTGGTCGAAGATGGAGGTCATTTCGCTGCATTGGAAAACCCGGACATATTAGCTGATGATGTTTTTAAAGCCGTCGATAAGTTTAGAGAATTTCAAAATGGTGGAAAGTAGGTATTAGAAAAGTGAAGCAAGTTATAAAGCAGCTCAATCTATATCTAAGTTTAAGTTTTTTATACATCACACACATAAATAGTGTCAAATTATCGATATTGCCTCCAAAACGAAACATATTTGTACACTAGCCTCTACCCGCGACTTCGTTCACTTGGAATATATACTTTGAGATAACACGCAGCGGAAGCTCTCAAGAGGAAGAAAAATCCCGATTTTGAAACATTCTTCGTTGGTGCTCCGCTCGTATTGGTCTTAGCGTGATGATATATAACCTATAACCATTCTCGATATAACATTGAAAGATTTTTTCAAATCGGACCAGTAGTTCCTGAGGTTACCCCCTACAACGTCACAAACTTAATCTCTTTATAATATTAGTATAGATTTAGAAAACATTCGATTTGTGACTTTTAAATATTTATATGAATTAATTATTAAAAAAAAGAAGCAGTAAAGTAGGAGTGACCTATATCTTGGCTATCGAAAATGTGTGATAAATTTTAATTGCATTCATAAATAATGGCAGTGAGTATTTTACCGTTGTTTTTGGGGTGAATTTAAACCAATCAAAATCGATAAAATGGGAAAATAATCTGTGGCCATATATTTCCCTCATTTCTTATCATCTCCCCACTTCGCTGACTTTGATTCTAAACTTCATATATAATTGGCGTGTCTGTTAGCAATTGCATAATTTATGAACGACTTGACTGATTGAACTCGTATACAGACAATATATTTATATGATCAATAGGTGGCACTGAAATCGTTATATGAAAAATGTAGAGTAACATCTACCATACTAACCTTAGTATAAATATTCTTTGTTCTCTAAAATTACTCACAAAACAGAGGATTATAGTTAAATAGTTGCGTGTTTCATTTAACCAAAAATTTCTCTTTTACATATACAGTAGAATCTCTATAATTCGGACCTCGTTAAGTCGAAAGTAGGTAGGTCGAAAAAAAAAAATGCAATTCCTTTCCACTGAACCCCTAAATATACCTCGAATTATTTAGAATTTGTAACTCGAAGAAAATTTATGTCTATATGATATGTGTATATGATAATACACATATATATATATATCTCGAATTTCAAAAAGGAGACTCCGTAAGTCGTAGTTAGTAAAATATAATGACGTCTTACTTGGAGTTTTCCGAAATCATAGCAATAAAATCCAAAATCCGACGTCAAGTAACAATGCTTGCAATGTTGTGTTTCGTTCGATCAGTGAGAGCGGTGGAGGCCCACCTTCCATCCCACTCCCTTCCTCTCCACCATACCCCCTTCCCCCCCAAAAGCAGGCTGGCAACGCACCTGCAACTCCCGTGATGTTGCTAGTGTCTGTGGACAGCAGTGATCACTTAACACCACGTGACACGCATCTTCGTTTGCCTCCTATGACATAAAAAAAAGGAATATTCTGAGCTTCTAATATTTTTTGTGCCTTGTACATGTGCAATGAATAGCTACATTCATTCATACACTCTCCTAGTCAAAATATGTACTTAGAAATCGCAATTTTTTTTTTTGCATTTCCCTTAACATTCGAGTTTAGAGATTCCATTGTATTTAAAATAAAGATTTAAATGTAATTTTTTGTCCCAGAAAAACCACAACACCAAATAAAGAAGAGAAACCCAAAACCATCTACGATTTTAGTGCAAGAAATATAAACGGTCAAGAGATCAAATTAGAGACATATAAAGGTCAAGTTGTTCTCATAGTTAATGTAGCTTCCCAGTGCGGCTTAACAGACACCAATTACAAAGAACTGAACCAGTTATACGAAAAGTATCACAGCAAAGGTCTCCGTATACTGGCGTTCCCATGTAACCAGTTCAGCGGTCAAGAACCGGGAACTGCTGGGGATATTATTTCTTTCACCAAAAAAATGGGAGTAAAGTTCGACTTGTTCGAAAAAATCGATGTAAACGGGGACAATACTCATCCCTTGTGGCAATTCCTAAAGAGAACTCAAGGTGGCACATTCATTGACGCTATAAAATGGAATTTCTCAAAGTTTATTGTCGATAGAAATGGTGTACCAGTTGAAAGGTTAGCACCAAACGTGAATCCTTTGGACCTTGAACCATATTTACTAAAATACTTGTGATAAATGATTTTACAATAATTTAAAATAGTGTTTTTCAAAGTGTGGGACGCGATCCTCTGGGGGGGGGGGGGGGGGGGGGGGGGGGGTCGCGAAGCTTGTATAGCAAAGATGCAAAAGATTGGAAAAGCTACTGCAGTAAAAAAGCAAAGTTTTAAAAGACTTATTAAGAACATTGTTTACTAAATGACTTCACTATCAAATTACGAGAAATTAAAAATGTATGATAACTCTAACGTATTTATCCGAACCCTAATTATGAAAATGAATAATTATGATGAATTGAATTTTTGTCACAAAACAAAAAAAAACATGAAAAAAGCAACAGGTACGAGGGTCGCGAAATATTTCTTCATGCTAAAGGGTTCGTATCGTGAAAATGTTTGAAAACACTGTTTTAAACGGTTAAATAATAAATAGGTATATAGTATATAAAAAAATCACATTCCTATAGAGTTGCACGATGGCGAGTAGATCGAGTCGATTATCAAAAATTAATTTTAACTGTAAGTCGATTTTCAGATGCGATTAATCCTGTACGTTCTATTAAACCAACATAACAATCGATTAACATGTCGATGTAATGGGTAACTCGATTAAAAAAATTGTAATCGATTATTTCGATAATGCAATCTGGAAACCGATTACAGGATTTAATCTAAGATAATAAATATGTTTAGCATAATATTAGTAAGATCAAATAAAATATTTTAAATAATTTTGATATAAACTAATATACATAAATTAGATTTATCATCTCCATTTGTTGAAAAGACAAATGTTAATTAATAATTTATACAAATGTGATCAATAAGTAACATTCGGGAAATTAATTTTATTTTGACATGTAATGTTATTGCTGAAATAATTTCTAAAATAAAGTTTTTTTTTTATATTTTTTCTATACTTGTGTTTTTATTTTGATTCACAAATTGTCTCAAATATCAAGACATGTATTGTTTTTTTTGTCTACGCGTAATCTGTTTTTATCATATGAATGATAGTTTGACCAACTTTCGAGTTTTCATAGTAACGCTATTTCAATACATTGCCACTATTCTCAGTACTTATCATGCTTTTTGATATGAAACATCTATAGGCGAGGGTAAACCTGATTGTTGGCGTGGCGACGCGATGCCATCCGCAAACTCTCTTGCCACACTAAGCTCGTAAACTTTAAGTGTATACAGTGTTGTTTACTACATTACACATGTGTTTCACATCTGCCAGGCGTCCTATAACAGCTCATTTTTTATCTTATAATATTGTATTGTTTTCTTCATCATTTTGAAAGTTTCTAGAGGTCTTTATCTAGCTACAAGAATACAAGATTTGTAAGTTTAATACAAGCACAGCTAAAATTAATCAAGTGAAGTAATAATAAAAATAACTAAAACAAGACTTTAAAAAAATCATTTACTAGCGTTAAAATATAAACTAAGTGCTCTCTGAAGAAGTTTATTAAAGAAATAATGTTATTATAAAATATACATCATAGTAGACCGGTATTCTTGGCAAACGGGACATGTGATAAATCTTCAAATGAAATAATCTTGATTGAGATATTTAATAATTTTGGTTATTAATACTACTGGTTCTCGAATTCAATTGTGAACTCGATTTATTTTAAACAGTTTGCTCATTATGCTGACCGATTCTAAGTTTCGACAAATCTTGTATAGTATTGCGTGAACTAGTTTCGCTCCACTGAAGCTCTGGAATCGCCGCTATCATCTGTAGTGAGGTTACAATCTTTAAAATAACCTGATACAATGAATAGGCAAAGGAGTAGGACAATGAAGGATATTTAATTTAAAGCAATTAAAATAATTGAAAACACCTTCGACTTTAAAACACCTATTGCCTGCGACTTCGTTTGTTTTTGTAGAATTGTCCTATGTATTGGTAATGTCTCTTTCTATAGATGAAAAAGAGCCTATGTCCTCTTCTATGATCATGACAAGCCAACGTTTCATGATTGACAGAGTAGGTAGAATGTGAGAAAGTTATAAACAAAGCCATATTAGTATTGATAATATTATTTATGATTGTTTTTAATTAGCATTTTGAAAACCTATTCAATTAAGATTCAAATATTTCTAAGTGATACTGGAGCGACGTACTTTGCACTGCTTGTTGTTACTAAGTCCTAACTAACTCCTTCCATCAAGAATACTAGACTATTGCATATAGAACCTAACATTTTTTTATAGAACAATTAATAGTTTAAGATTGCACCACTAGCATTTTTCTCAAATGAATACATGACCAAATAAGGTAATGCAATAAATACTATAATGAGTCTGACTCTCTATTACAGCATCTGGACCACATTGTGAAGTACTTGATCGAAAGTCAATTTGTGTATAAGATATAAAGGGGGATTTAAAAATATTCTATCAGTATTTTGTACTTTCATAATATAATTTTCCTTCCATTGATAGGGGATGATGGTTCAGTTTTTAGTGAGTTCAACACCATGTCAATTGATATAGAATTAAGTTCTTGCGAATTGCCAGTGCTTTGGATGAAGAAAAACATTGTGACAAAAGCATAGCATTAGGGTAGTTTTTTATGCTTATCTAGTTAAGTTTTTTTTATGGTATATAGGAGGCAAACGAACATGCGGGTCATTTGTTGTTAAGCGATCACCGTCGTCCATAGACACTAGCAACCCTAGAGGAGTCGGAACTGCGTTGCCAGCCTGTTTGTGGGAATGGAGAGAAAGGGGGAGGAGAAGGAAGAGGAGAGGGGAGACGGGTCACCGGCGCTCTCACTGACCGAACGAAACGTAACAATGTAAGCACTGTTACTTCACGTCGGTTTTCTGTATGACCATCTAAGGTTGAAAACCTAGCACCCTATAGGTGTGTTAAGGTAGTTTTGGTTCTTTTCAGATTTAGCTAGTTTACCATCTTAAAACACATAATAAAACATTAAATTGTGTACAAACGCTAAATACTATAACAGTATTAAAAAAAGCTATAGAAATATAAAGCTAACCAGCTATTAGAAAAAGTCCTATCATGTATCGTTTCCTACAATACTTTTCTAACCAAGAATATACTCAATATAGGATTCAAATTTACATCTATCGACACCGTATCAGATAGCGCTGCCATTGGGTCATAATAAGTACTAGCTTCTTCCCGCGACTTTGTCCGCGTGGAATAGTTACTTTAGACTAACGCTAACACGAACTCTCGTACTTAACTCCAGTCGTCATTCAAATTACAATAACTTTTGATCGGACCGATTTCAATGAAACAAAAAGGTAGTTAGTTACTCCTGAGGATATGCTTTATGATTTCCTTGCTGTACTCAGTACTTTAGCAGTGATGTGTAGTCACTTATTCATGGTTATTATTTGATTTGATATGTAACATGGTATTCTACATGACATGGTGGTATGGAAAATCTAAAAAGTAGACACTTATTATATGTATAGATTTGTATTTAGTTATTCTACATTATATTTCTGGACTAAGCTACACTGTAATTACCACTAGGAAAAGGAACTAAATAAAATAGATACCAAATACTTGATTTAATTTATTAAAAATGGACACTTAATTTATATAAGAACAACTCCACATGTAATATTTTAAATAACTTTACAATGAAAGAACTAAATACACATAAAAAAATAACTGTTATTAAAAAAAATTTATACATTATTGTACTAGAAACCAATAGACCACACTGATATACTTTAAAATAGCTATAACATACATATATATGACAGTACTAAGCAAAATATACCTAAAATATTACTTGCTAAGTTACTCAGCAGATGATTCTTAAAGCGCCACAATTGATTTATATTATAACTGAAGAACTTTTTTTTTCGAAATGACTACGCTATTGACCTAGCAAGGTCCTTAACAGCTTCACCGGACTACTAAGGCGAGCGCTTAAGGCACTCAGCCAATTTTATTTTGGCAACCAGCTCAAGGGTGCGCGGCACATCTCGGCTTGGCTGTTGCCTGTTACATGCAAAATCGCGACCTATCTTAGGTAACCTAGCTAACTATTCATATATTGTATGAGTTGTTGAAACGTATATGTGTACCAAGTATACACGCCTCAACAACTCCTCCATATATTTATTATCGGAAAATTACTGAAAAACTTTATAGTAATACTTATCACCACAATGGACGTAATAGTATTAACTCGTTATGCTAATGACTTCACATGTGCTCACATAAACACATGCGGTGTTATAACAATAAAGTTAAATACGTATTGAATACTTGGTTTAAAAAGGTTACGTTTTAAATGCACCGCGCTCGCTGAATGTTCGCCATCTTGCTCTTTTGTCTCGCTTTGGTTAGGTTAAGTTAGACTTGTGAAAAAAGGATATCCGGTGAAGCTGTTAAGACCTTGCTAGGTCAATAGCGTAATTTGTTCGAGAAAAAAAAAAGATAACGCGAACTTGCCGGGCAAGCTCGGTGCATTTAGTACGGAACCTTTTTAAAGCAAGTATTTAACTTTTTGGAATAACACCGATGACATTTGTAACTTGCAAGCTTTTTTTTTAAATACTGGATATTTATCCTTTAAGTCTAACATTGTAATGGTGGCTACCTTATAACTCTTAATTGCAGTTTTGTGTAAATTTAAAATTCTTCATCACTAGTATATGACATGCTTTCAATGTTTCAATTGTCCACTACAAGTTTTACAATATGACTTTGTAGTGAGCAGATGGCTAGTCTATCCTAAGATTTTCACATAGTGACAAATGACTTACAAATCTGCATTTACACATTGTGTATATGTGCAAAGTGGCACATTTGTATACTGTTTCAATACTATACCTCTTTAAATTTAGTATAAAAAAGTACTTTCACTAATTCCTTCACTGACAATGCTTGTTATAGTATAAATCAATTGGGCACCTTATAATCTATCTACAATCATTTAAGGTATATCTTTGATAACCTCAGCTAGTTGTTCCCTAGTGAACATGTGGAACAGGGATCCTGGAGTCATCGTCACCAATTCCACATTGAACTCTGATAGTTTCTCTTCCATGACCTGCTTTAAGATAGTCAAGGCGGACTTGATTGCTTCCTTGAGAGTCATTGATTTGTGGTAAACTTCCTGTAAAAGGAATATATTATTTAATAAAGATGAAAGTCAGATACTTCTTTATTAAATTTAGGGTTAGCAAAACGTAATTGGTAGAGCTACACTGAAGCTACTATTGGTTTCAGCACGAATAGGTCAGTTTGTCTGGGGTAGTACCACCTTCTCACAGAAAACCGACGTAAAATAACAGTGCTTGCACTGTTGCGTTTCGTTTGGTCAGGGAAAGCGCCGGAGGAACAACTTCCATCCTCTCAGTCCCCTTCCCTTTCTTTTTTTTTATTGTAGCACGGCAAAGTGACTGTACTATGTCTAATGGTAAGTATAGTACAATCCAAAAACAGGGCCGACCACCGAGAGACATACTATCCATCGTCGATCACCGCTGTCATGTCGGCCTGCGTAAGTGTCTCTTCACGTTGCGCTTGACGGACCCCATGTCATAGGAAGGAGGAAACACACTGGCCGGGAGATTGTTCCACAGCTTCACGGTACGGCAAAGATATGACGTAGCGAACTTTTTAGTTCGTGCCCAGATAGGATTCACCGTAAAACTGTGTCTCCGAAGACCGGCGCGCGTGGTACGGTTATGAAAAGGAGAGGAACGGATCTGATTGAATAGCTCATAAGAACTTACCCACCTGTCCCGCAAAACACAGGCTGGCAACGCACTTGCGACACCCATGGTGTTGCTAATGTCTATGGACGGTAGTGATCACTTAACATCAGATAACCCGCCTGCTCTTTTGCCTCCTATCTGATATAAAAAAGTAAGCATGAATGTAAACATAAAATGTAAAAGTAAACTTTTCAGAAAACATACCTATAACTATGAATAGAAATAGTAAAAAACTCAATAGGTAGCATCTTTCCTACTGTTTTTGAATTATAAGACTTATCAACTAGAAAACATATACCATTACGCGGAAGCAAAATGTGTAAGTTCGGTTATCTATTTGTAAAAAGGTAAATACAGTATAATCTCTTTAATCCGGTACTTCGATAGATCGACACGTCCAATAATCCGGCAATAATTCTTCGCAAAATGCGAAAGATATTTAAACAAGGACTACAAGTTACACAAAAGCAGACCTCAATTAAGGATTACATACTTTAAAACTATGTAATTAAATATTTAGATGTTAATTTACACACATTTATTTCCTCTATGAAATGCTTTATTTTATTCATTACCTATGACTTTTTCACTACAATCCAGTAATGGGGCACCCTCCGGTTTTTAATTTTAATAGTGAGGGATTAGGGATTAGCGGGAATGAGATTATACTGTAATGATAGGCAACTTCTCATGACATTCTAAAAATGATTTAAATGATAAAAACTTTATTTAGATCAACAGTTATATATACTAATATCATAATATACTGATATTATAAAGAGGTAAAGTTTATGAGTTTGTGATGTTGTGAATTGTGACGTTGTAGGGGGTAATCTCAAGAACTACTGGTCCGATTTGAAAAATTCTGTCATTGTTAGATAGCTCATTTATCGAGGATAGTTATAGGCTATATATCACCACGCCAAGACCAATAGGAGCGGTGCAACAATGAAGAATGTTTAAAAATTGGGGTGTTTTTTTCCTCTTGAGAGTTTTCGCTGCATATTAGTTAGCCCAAATTATCTATGTCCACGCGAACGAAGTCGCGGGCAGAGGCTAGTAGGCTACATTTTATTCATATCCATCCTTATATTACAATTATTGTGTTGACGTCACATTATAAAAACTATAAAGTTCCCCTTTTTAACACATCTCACAATACAGATCAGTTATAGCATTTGAAACATAAGAATAACTTGTGTAGTGTCTACAAATTAATACATGACATGACATCACACTGAATACTCAACACAGAAATATGTCTATCTCTTTCACACATGACCAGATTGATGAGTGTGAAAGAGAACAATTCTGTTTTGTTTTTTCAAAATGATATAAGTGTAGTGTTCTTGGCATTTGCGTAAACTGAACAGCCAGCGGATCCACTTCTATCCACAGCATGACATATATTCCATTCTGACAGCGGAATAAAATTGTGATAAGTGCCTAGATATTATCTGTGCTATTACAAAAAAGTTAAATATATATTGAATACTTGCTTTAAAAAGGTTACGTTTTAAATGCACCATGCTCGCTGGATGTTCGTCATCTTGCTCTTTTGCCTCGCTTTGATTAGGTTATGTTAGACTTGTGAACAAAGAATAACGCGAACTTGCCTCGGGCGAGCGCGGTGCATTTAGTACGAAACCTTTTGCAAATCAAGTATTTTATACGTATTTACAATTTTTGTAATAACATGGTACATGTTTAACCAATCCATCCAAAACTTTATTTATACACACCTTCAAACTCTGCTGAGCTCCTTCGCTGCCTGATCCTATAGCTTTAGCATCATACTGCACGAATGTACCACTTGGATCCATGTGGAAAAGCTGCGGACCCTTCTCATCGATACCTAAGAGATTACATTATTTACACCATTTATAGAATACTATTAGTACTTCCCAAAACGAGCAATGTTCTAAAAATACCAAATATTACATATGTCATGTATAATATGAAATGTATAAAGCACATGAAATCCTATATTTATTAGGAAAAAAAACAAATAGTTAATGAAGAGTACCTGGAGGACATAGCCTAACTCGATCTTTAAAAAACATTTCTACATTAAAATAAACTGTTAAACTGTTTCTCACATGATTAGCATTAAAAAAAAAGATATATCTCTTATAATTATAATAATAAAATATATTTTTTTAACTAAAATAAACTATAAGTTTCCCTGACAGAATTAACATTTGTTACCAAAGAAATATATAATAAAAAAAGGTATTTCTTTTGCTGTCACTCAGATTGGAACTGAGTTTTGAGGGATTTTCGAAGCAGCCGATTTCCATGTGAGATATTTCAATTTTGACAGTGGTGACGAAATTTGCCTTTATATTCTAGCTATATTTTTTAATTGCTGAAAAACTCAGTTTTTTTTTATGAATGAAATCTAGTTAGATCGATTTATCATCCCTGAAACCACCTACATACTGGGTTTCACAGAAATCGCTGATGCCGTTTCCGAGATCCTGAATATATAACAATATACAAGAATAGCTCATTTAAAAAAGTCATGATTTAAAATCCTATATTATACAGTACATTAAATTTAGATAAAAACATTATGAAAATATTTACCAGCAAACATAACAGCTACACCGAACGGCCTGGACATAGCAGTTCCACTATCGTCATCACTATCACCAAACTGGATAGCGAGATTCGACACAGCCTGAGCACAAGACTCGACACTCATTCTCTCATTGTAGACAAACCAGTGATTTTGGCATTCCACACGGGCACGCTCAACTAATGTTCTGGAAAAGAAATAATTCCATATATCATTCCTCATAAAAAAAATCTGTTAGTTAAAATATCAATGAAAAGTACTTAGAAGCAACAAACTACTGTTAGAGATAATACTATGATCCTATGCATTTGAAATAAGAAGACAATTATTAAACTGCCATCTTGCATTACCTCTTACAAGTCCAGCAAAAACTATATGATTTCCAAAACAACTTTTCTATTTTTCAAACTGACTTCACTATTGGCCTTACTAGGCCTTCACAGCTTCACCGGACTACGAAAACAACATGGGCTCATATATTATGAAGTAGGTATTTTATGCAATCTTTATTTTATTTTTATATTAAAGGAGGCAAACGAACAGGTGGGTCACGTGATTTTAAGTGATCACCACCGTCCATAGACACTAGTGACATCAGGGGAGTCGCGAGTGCGTTGCCAGACTGTATATGGGGAGGGGGAGGGAAAGGAGGAAAGCAGAAGGGAGGTGGGCCTCTGACGTTCTCACTGACCGAATGATACACAACAATTAAAGCATTGTTATTTCACGTCAGTTTACTGTGACAGAGGTGGTACTACCCCAGATGAGCGGACTCATTTATGCTGAAGCCAGTAATAGCTTCAGAGCGTGGTTCTACCCCATATAGAAAAATACAAAGGATTACATTATATGAAAATTGCATTATTACTTAAAAACAACTACCCATGCATTAAAACAATCATATATATGATTGCTATTTTTTAATAATAACACTATGAATAGAAATGTGTTTTCATTGTCTTAATTTTCTATATTAAAAAAAACCTTCCTACATTCTTTTTTATATTGCCTTAATTTATAATAAAGTCAGTTTTAGTAAATTGTATGTTTTCATGCAGTACAGTAACAGTATCAATCAAAGTTGTTACAAATACAGATCTCATCTCATTAAATAGATACAGTACAGAGCTGTGAATATATTTTCTCTAAAAAATTAGTCACTTACAGTTAAGATTATACAAAAAAGACAAACTTGCCTAAATTGCATTGCTTAACATTCAAATTATAGATAGTATTAGTAACTAGTAGTATATTATAAAACAAAGTTCTCTACCATGTTTGTCTGTCTATTCAAGATACACTAAAAACTTCTGAACATTTTTTTATGCAGTTTTCACCAGAGGTGATTTATGAGAAAGATTTAGGTATATAATTTGTGTAGGTTTTTTTTATTGTCAGAGTGGGACAATATCAACTAGGCACTTTGTTAGTATATTGTAAAACAAAGTCCTCTGAACATCTATCTGTTCCCAACAAACTCAAAAACTAGTTAACAGATAATCTAAATAAAATCTAGATAAAATAATTCATGAGGAAGGTTTAAATATATATCTTTTCAACATTGTTTTTTATGGTCATGGCGAGATACCTTCCACTGGGCCTTCTAGTTAGTAATATCTTGTGACTCTTGTAACTAACCAAAAAATGCATAAAAGAAGAATTAAATTTTTGGTTAGTTATCATGGATATAAAATGACTTGTATTTTTTTTCGAACTGACCACACTATTGACCTTACTCGGCCTATACAGCTTCACCAGACTACTAAGGCGAGCGCTTAAGGCACTCAGCCGATTTTATTCAGGTAACATGCTCAAGGATGCACAGCACACCTAGGCTTGGGTAGCGAGGAAAACCCGATCTGACCTAGCTGAACTATTCGTACGTGTATTTATTGGTGAATCATGCACTTAAAAAATCGCATTCAACTAGAGTTATTTACTGTTATTTACTAGAGTTATTTATTAGGATTAGACTAGAGTCATTATAACAGTGACTTACCTATACTAATATTATAAAGAGGTAAAGTTTGTGACTTGTAGGGGGTAAGCTGGTCCAATTTCAAAAATTCTTAGTGTTATATAGCTCATTTGTAGAGCAAGGTTATAGGCAATGTATAATCACGCGGAGACCAATAAGAGCGGTACCAATGAAGAATGTTTCAAAATCGTTTTTTTCCTCTTGAGAGCTTATGCTGGGTGATAGTATTAGCACAATGTTACTATATCACGCAGACAAAGTCACGGGTAGAGACTAGTTCAAGAATAAAGCTACCTCTTTGCCTATACCCTATATATACGTAATTTCATACATATTAAAAAAAAATTATTCCAACCAATTCTTTGTAACAAATATATATCTCACCTTGAATCAGCCATAAGACCGGACACAGCACAAGCAATATGCCGATCCACTTCCACTATTTTCTCAATTGTAGTTGGTTCCATCAATGGAGATGTAATTCTCTTCTCCACCGCCAATACTACACCTTCCGATGTAGAAATTCCGATAGCGGTTGAACCAAGTTTAATAGCTTCGATAGCGTACTCGACTTGGAACAGCCTACCTTCAGGACTGAACGTATTGACACCGCGATCATACTCAGAACGAGTTAAAAACATCTGAAAAACAAATATTCATAGGTCGTTAGGTTAGAGTGACCAAGCGGTTTGTACGGGCAAATTTTCAAATAATCAAAAATGTACCTTGAATACGCCTCAATAAGCTGAAGTATATTAATAAGATTAATTTTTATGACTCTTTCACAGATGAACCGTGAGTAATTAGATATTAACAAAAATTGAAATTATTACCGAAGTGAACCACAAAACTGACATTAGTCAAAAGTACAACTAAACAAAATTGCAATATGGTAGTGATGAGGTAGACACAACCTACTCAATGTTAATAATTGAATGTATCTTATCGATTACAATTCAATTATAAATAGAATAGATTATTTACACGATAAACATATTTTACTTAGACACGACAAGCGAAAATGTTTTGAAACCGATAAAGAGTTCTTCAATTCTATTATAATCTGGGTGCTTAATTTTCAACTGTGAAAAATCGTGTTCTTATAAATTTTTCAGAATAACTAAATAATTTTACAAATTGTAATTCATAGAAAAATGAAGTGGACTCAATTCATGAAACTCGCTTTCATGAAAAATACAAGTGAATACGATATAATATGGTGACTATAGTTCAAATGAATCTATTTTCCACGACAAACGTTTTCATACTTTTTACCTTCAATTATCTATGTAGTTCTTCAAGGAGAAAGTAAATAGGTTATTGAAGGATCGGCAATGTGCGTGACATATGAGGTATAATAATGAGTAATTCATGGACTGGGTAATTGACACTACCAATCAAATGGCATATGTTAGGACTGTTGATAAAATATCGATATTTATATTTCAAAATATCGATATTTATTACTAATATTGTTTTGGCAATATACCGATAGTTCGTTATTAAAATTTGGATATCGATGGTCGATATATTTTATTATATAAATCATCATCTGACCTTTATCCCACCCAGGTTGAGTTGACACATTATGTTTTCCTTTTGCACTCTCCTCTGTCAAATATAATCTCAGCATTCAGACCATGTCATACCATACTCATGTCATTTTTTACACACTTTATCCATACCTTTTTTGATCTTTTCTACTCTTATATCTGTTCATCTTAATACCTAAAACTATTCTACTTGTTTTTATCTCTCGTTATGACTGTCACTGGTGTTATTTTCAAACTTTATGTGATACATTTTTATTCTATCAATTCTAGTTACACCACACATCGTAACAATCGCATCTCTATACAATTTTTGATGTGAAACATCTATAGGCGCACTCTAAACCTTTTTTTTTATTAACGTGGAGAAATTCCTGACGGATACGCTACCCTCCCGAAGGAGAGAGTAGATTATGTCCAACTAGCACGGACTAAAACCCCACGGTGTACCGTCCTCCGCATGGTATGAGCAGCCAGGATTCGAGCATGCTCACTGACGTGATAAGCTGCCCCCGCTGCAGCCTGGCGAATGAACGTCAGGCTTCGCCCTACTATAGAGAGGCTACTGGGTACACGACCAGTCTCTCGCGCACTTTAAACCTGATTTTGGCTTAGCGATGTGTGGCGACACAAAACACAACTTCGCACTATTAACGAAATACTCAAAAACATTTGCAACTCTATCGATATAATCATAAGATTCAAATTGTTTTTATTGATGTGAAACATCTATAGACGCGGATGAACCTGATTGTTCGCGTGGCGACTGTGTGAGATGTGACAATGCGATGTTACAATAATAAGGACATCTGTTATTACTAAGAAGAACTAAGTAGAGATAATGCGATCGTAATTGATCTATTTTGTTTTAGTTCTCAATATTACTAATAGATGGCGTTAATTTCAAAAGACATACGTAATTTTAATATTGAAAGACTGAACATTTGCGAAAATAAATTATTATAACTGAGACGAAACAATTTCGATGTTTCACATCGTCCACGCGTCTCGTGACGGTTCATTTTTTTAAATATTTTGTCAGACAAATGTGAGAGAAACGTTTTGTCGTCAATGTCCATACCACGTTGAAATCATCGGTTCTCGTTTGATCACCAAAGATAAGAAACGTCAGGCGCTAGTACTTGGATCGGAGATCGCCTGGGAACACCGCGTGTCGTTGCTTTTCTGCTACTCAAATTAATCTTCCTGTTCCCCACCAACACAGGCTGGCAACGTACTTGCGACTGTTCTGGTTCTTAATTTTAGTTTTTGGGCAACATAGAAATAGTAGCGTGGGTATAGATTATGTTGGCTTTGAATGAAACAATTGATCTTGAGGCAAAATGATTCCTTTCCTTGTGTGCCAGACGATCCCTGGGATTATTTTAAAGCCTGATTTTTACTAATTACGTATAACTTTGATAGGTGGTAGAGCCATGCTGAAGCTATTACTGGTTTCAGCATGAATGGGTCGGCTCGTCCGGGATAGTACCACACCTCTCACAGAAAACGGATGTGAAATAACCGTGCTTGCATTGTTGTGTTTCGTTCGGTCAGTGAGAGTGCCGGAGGCCCACCTCCCTTGCTCTTTATCTTTCCTTCCCCTCCACCTCTCCCATATACAGGCTGGCAACGCACTTGCGACTTCCCTGATGTCGCTAGTGTCTATGGACGGTAGTGATCACTTAACATCACGTGGTTCCACCGCTTTATAGAATTTAAATTGCCGTGGCATTGTTATTAGCTGTCACCTGTCCACCCCGCTATCCTTCCATTGGCAATACATACATGTCATACATCATCAGTCGTTAGCGCATCACGAAAGAGACCGCATCGCACCGCACCCTTGACCAGTCGTTAGTGGACCGCTGGACAGAGCGACCGCCGCACCGCGAC